>RANY01000038.1:0-78484 GCA_009805235.1 Neurospora pannonica FGSC 7221
GGGGGGGGGGGGAGGATGGCACCAGAGACCTCAACACCATGATGGCACATCTACACGACCTGGATGCCCCGGCACAACCGACACTCTAGCAAAGATATTACGACGATTTTAATACGAAAATTTTGGTCATTTTGCGACACACACACACACACGAGCTTTGAAGGCCACACGGAGCTTTGCACCTGCATACTGCACCCGAGTATTCTCTGCAGCAATCTGGCGCCCAAAAGCACCGGAATCGTATGTTTTTGGACTAAAATTTCTAGCAGTCTGGACGAAAATAACCGAGTTAACAACCGAGTCAAGTCGCCTTCCTTCTGTGCTTGATTTTGATTTGAAGTCTGAAAAATCGCGGCCCTCTACTCGATTTTTGACTGTCAGATTGGCCGGTTTGATTTTTTGACTTGGTCTCTTAAGGTACTCGACTTGTGTGTAATACTGTGATGTTTTCGCAAATGTAATAAACCAGAACAGTAAAGGGGATTGATTGGTAGGACAAACTGGCACCCCATAAAGGTTGTAGGTAAATTGCGGAGAAGAAGCAATGACATAACATGTGGCCTGAAGATTAAATTCAGTAGGAGCTGTGAGGATGACTGCAGGATTCAGTCATTGATTGATCCACAAGAGCTGAGCCTCTTGTGTGAACCGTACATCGGTCCTATTGCTGACGACAGACACACACACACACACACACACACTGACACACCGACTCCGACTAACAACTTGTGGATGGACGCCACCACCAAACCGGGGAAAAGGTCGAAACAAGAGACCCGAAATGGGTGTAGCGCGGTGTAGTGGGGGAGCAACATGTTTCCTAACGAGGCTGAAGAGGAGGTAATCGGCTGATATTGATTGACTGGTCACTTGCTTGTTGTCGGTGGACGACGGACGGTATACCCGAGTGGAAGATCGGGGTCTGGCTGGGGGTGACGGGAAGAGGACGACGTCCGTATTGAGGAGGGGAAGTTGTCTGCCTTGGATGTTCGGGGAGTATTTATATTTGGGTTTTCCCGTAGTCGAGGATTGCTCTTGAGACGGGAGAAGGGTTTATATATATATATATACGGAACTCAGCAGTCTTCTTATCAGTAGACTACTAAGCAAACCATATACAACAACGAACCAAGAACACCAAGACCGCAGACAGTCAACATGGGTAGCAACATCAAGTTTGCCATCACAGGCGTTCCCACCACTCCCTCCAGCAATGGTATGCTTCCCATCCCCCTTTCATACATCCCACCGCCATGATAGCCTATACTGACACATCCCAAAGGAGCCGTCCCCATCCGCCGCGAGCTCCGCGACCTCCAACAAAACCACCCGGAGCAATTCAACCTCTACCTCCTCGGCCTGCGTGACTTCGAAGGCCTGGACGAAGCCAAGCTAGACTCATACTACCAAGTCGCCGGCATCCACGGCATGCCCTTCAAGCCGTGGGCCGGCGTCCCTTCCGACAYGGACTGGCAAAAGCCGGGAAGCAGCGGCTTCGGCGGCTACTGCACGCACTCGTCCATCCTCTTCATCACCTGGCACCGGCCCTACCTCGCTTTATACGAACAAGCCCTCTACGCCTCTGTGCAGGCCGTCGCCAACAAGTTCCCTGTGGAAGGGGGGCTCAGAGCCAAGTACGTCGCGGCCGCCAAGGATTTCAGAGCACCGTACTTTGACTGGGCTAGCCAGCCGCCGAAAGGGACGCTGGCGTTTCCCGAGTCGCTCTCAGCTCGCACTATTCAGGTGATGGATGTTGATGGGAAGAGCAAGTCGATCAATAACCCGCTGAACCGGTTTACTTTTCATCCTGTCAACCCTAGCCCGGGGGACTTCAGCGCGGCGTGGAGCCGGTACCCGAGCACGGTCCGGTACCCGAACCGGCAGACGGGGTCATCGCAGGATTCAAGGATTGCGCCCATCATGGCGAACGAGCTGGCGTCGCTGAGGAATAACGTTAGTTTGTTGTTGCTGAGTTACAAGGACTTTGATGCGTTCAGCTATAACAGGTGGGATCCGAATACCAGCCCGGGTGATTTCGGGAGTTTGGAGGATGTGCATAATGAGATTCATGATCGGACGGGCGGGAATGGACATATGTCGAGCCTGGAGGTGTCGGCTTTTGATCCGTTCTTTTGGTTGCATCATATGTAGGTGGTCTCCCCCCTTTTTTGCCCGATCACACATGACATGACAGGCCCGTCTCGTCTCATTGCTAACATTGTACTTTACTTTCAAGTAACGTCGACCGCCTCTGGTCCATCTGGCAAGACCTCAACCCCAACAGCTTCATGAGCCCCCGCCCAGCCCCTTACTCGACCTTCGTCGCGCAGGAGGGTGAAAGCCAGAGCAAGGACACGCCTCTGGAGCCGTTCTGGGACAGATCTACTGCCAACTTCTGGACGTCTGATCAGGTCAAGGATAGCACCACCTTTGGGTACGCGTATCCCGAGACGCAGAAGTGGAAGTACTCGTCTGTTCAAGAGTACCAGACCGCGATCAAGAAGTCTGTCACGGCGCTGTATGGTAGCAATGTGTTTGCCAACTTTGTTGACAATGTTGCCGACCGGACCCCGGCGTTGAAGAAGCTGCAGGCAACTGGCGAGGAGAGCAAGAGCGCTGTCTCAGCGGCTGCTGCTCACGCAGTTGAGCTGTCAGGCGTAAAGAAGGTCGCAGCCAAAGTCCATCATGTGTTCCAGCACGCTGCGGAGAAGGTGCAGAAGCCGGTGGTGCCTGTTGAGAAGACAAAGGCCGAACCGAGCGCGCCCAAAGGTAAGATGATCGACCCAAGCATAAAAAGCTCACCCATGCTGACAGCTTCAACAGGACCAATCCCAGAGAACCTCAAGTACCTCGCCCCAGACGGCAAATACACCGACTGGATCGTCAACGTCCGCGCCCAGAAGCACGGTCTCGGGCAGTCCTTCCGTGTCATCGTCTTCCTCGGCGAGTTCAACCCCGACCCAGAGACCTGGGACCACGAGTTCAACTGCGTCGGTCGTGTGTCCGTGTTGGGACGGAGCGCCGAAACGCAGTGTGGCAAGTGCCGCAAGGACAACGCCAATGGCCTGATCGTCTCAGGCACCGTCCCCTTGACCTCTGCCTTGCTGCAGGATATTGTGGGCGGCGAGCTCCAGAGCCTCAAGCCCGAGGATGTCATTCCGTATCTGCGCGCCAACCTGAAGTGGAAGGTGGCCCTCTTCAATGGCGAGGAATACAATCTGGAGGAGGTCCCGGATCTCAAGGTTAGTGTGGCTTCGACGAAGGTGACTATCGATGAGGAAGGCTTGCCGCATTACTCTCGTCAGTATACGGTCTATCCTGAGATCACCGAAGGAAAGCCGTGCGGCCACGGCCCGGGGGATCACATCTAAACGGGGATCCAGCATTAGAGAGGAGGGTGCAAGAAGGTGTCCTGTGTGATGGGATCAAGAAACCGGGTATCGTTATTTCAGCCGTAAAAAAAAGCAAAATCCAGAACCAAAAAGAAACATATTTTTTCATCGCCGTAGCCACCCAAACGCCTTCCCAATGCAAATTTGAACAAGGTATAACAGACAAGACCACCACCACTGTGACGCTCAGAACTGGATACGACGCTTGCGTCCAGTGTACTTGGAGGTGGCCTTGACGATCTTGCCCTTGCGCTCCATCTGCTCCTTCTTCTTGATGATCCAGCCCTTGCTGCCCTTCTTGATCTCGCCCTTGCCGCCCTTGCCCTGCTTCCTCTGGTCGAGGATATCGACACCGTCCATGTTTTCGACGACAGTGCTGATATCCTTGCCATTGGTAGCGTCCTTGCCGACTGTGAGGACCAGGTAAAGCTTGACGTTCTTGGTGTTGGGGTCGTCCTCGAGCAGACCGGCGCCGAAGCCAGCCTTGACGGCGGCGGCAGTGATCATCTGCTTTTGTACGTCGTTCTTGGGGTAAAACTGGCAGACGGCTCTGCCGCCACGTTTTAGCGAGGCGTAGAGGCCGTTGAAAAAGCGCGAAAGTCTGGTGGAGGGGGTGGTGTCGCTGGTTTCGGCATTGCATAGCCACTGGATGGCACTGATGCTGATGGCGGCGTCGAAGGAACCGGCGCGGAATGGAACGCCTTGGCCGATATCTGCCAGGAAGAGATCGCCCTCGACGTCGCGCTGTAGCGCCGTGTCCAACATGGAAGGGCTGATGTCCATGCCTACCCAGACGTGGGGGCCGCCCTCATCTTCGGGGACGTCTGAGAGGATCTCGCCGGAGAGACCACTGCCGCAACCGATGTCGAGGATGAAACTGGGGGACTTGAGGTCGAGGAGCTCGAGGGCACGACGGGTCATGGAGGCCTGAATGTTCTGGATACGGGAGCTGGTGGTGTACTTGCGAGCTTCGGTGTCGTCATAGTGGACATCGGCCGCGCTGGGTGTTGTTAGCTTTGGGCAACGAGGAGGACGGGAGTGCTTGTCGCGAGGCTGTCGTCGAGTCGTGAACCTACAGGGTATCTTCGGGGCGGGACATGTTGGGCTGGTTGGATTGAGACTAAACTACTATGGAACAAGGCAATTGGCGACAGGATGGAAGAAAAAAGTGATCTCTGTCCAGGAATGCGACAAGCAGAGGTGGAAATGCGCCGAAAGCTGATGGATGGACAGGATGGTGCTGCTGGTCAGCCTGGTCCTGGTGCCGGTGCTGGTGTTGGCGAGCGGTGTGGTGGGACACAAAAAAGTTTCGATGGGCCCTTTTGCATGTGGGGTTGTTCTGGGGTTCTGCCAAGGGCGATCGCTGGTGGGATTGGCGGCAGCTTATCGATAGCCTTATCTTATCATACCTTAACGGCCACCAATTCCAGCCCATGATGACATTGCCGTGTCTGTCCACTGCGGCCCCACTTTAAAACGCGGTCTGTTTAATTGAACACGTCAGGGGTAGGTAGAGCAGTGACGGGTCCTTGGAAATAGGGACCGGGACAGGAGCTCCATAGAAGGGGTTCTCTCCAGGTTCACCACCGCAGCCTTGAGCTTTCTCCAGAACAACATCACAACCGATTGCCATTCGACCTGACTTCCACACCACCATCCGGTTCCCATACTATGCCCGTCTAATTCCAACCCAACCTATTGTCAAGATGTGGATTCTGCCTCTTGTTGGCTATCTCGGCTCCATCGTGGGCTTCTGCTTCCTGACCTTAGCTATTGGTACGTCCTGTTCCTCCTTGAAGCTGCTGCGGGAAACCGGCATGCATTTGCTAACAAGGCGCCCAATTGCCTTATAGCCTCGGGTCTATACTACCTGTCCGAAGTCGTCGAAGAACATACTGTTGTTGCCAAGCGCTTTCTTACTCGACTCATCTACACCATCATCGTCATCCAGCTTCTACTATGCCTCGTCGATCGATTCCCCTTCTTCCTGACACTGCTCAGTGTCGGCTCCCATGTCGTCTACTTGGGTAATATGCGGAGGTTTCCCTACGTCAAATTGACAGACCCGCTGTTCCTGTTGTCATGCGGTAAGTTTGGGCAAACAAGCCCCTTTCCATCCATCCACTCCGTCCATGTGTCCATGCTAACATTGGCTGTCCCTACCAGGCCTCGTTCTCGTCAACCATTACCTGTGGTTTAAGCACTTCTCGGGTCACCAAGAGCGCGCCTACCAAAACATGACTTCGTACTACGACATGCCCTCGAACGTTCCAACCTTTACCGAGATCGCGTCCTACTTCGGCATCTGCGTATGGCTGGTTCCTTTCGCCCTGTTTGTCAGCTTGTCTGCAAGTGACAATGTCCTGCCCACAATGGGTAACGAGGCCTCTTCGAGCGGTGGTGCTGGCGGTGTCGGTGGTGATGGTACAAGGGCAAGACGAGGACAGGGCCTGATCAAGTCCGTTGTGGACAACATCCTAGGGGCTGTGGGAGGAGTCACGTCCACAGTGGGGTGGAAGAAGTCCGACGATCGGCTATAGGAGGCCTAAGTCACTGTGAGAAAGAGGAGGGCGAATTATGATTAATTGCATGTAAGTTCTCGTGTTTGGCGAATCATCAGTTGTCAATCGAAGGCTAATCACATCCCTAGATTGATATCAAGCAAAAACAAGCGTATCATTCTTCATCCTTCTTCGTCCCGTCCATGTCTTACATCAAGCGTCCACGGCGAATGAGCAGCTCTGCTGTACTCTTCGACGTTGCGTCCTTCCATGTTGCCCACGCCAACTTGCCCCTATCTCGGGTATCGCCATCTGCCGTAACGAAAAACGAAGCCGCCCCTTGCAAACTTACCGCCCAATATCTGATACCTCTAGTTACTAATACAAGCTCATCGATGAAATTGCACGACTAGAAAAGGAGATCCACTGTCAACTCTTCCCACGCCTGGTCGCTTCTTCTATCTGGCTCGCTTCGCGGATGATGCCACTCAGCCGCTTCATGCCTTCTCAGTTCTCGACCTTCGGCCCGTCGCAGCTCTTTCAGGATATCTTGGACGGCACTAAGATTTCGAGCCGTCAGACAATGGCAGGCCACTCCGCTTATCGCATGGGCACACCCCAGGTCCTCGTCGTCCGAATGTACGTCGGTCGCGCCAGTCAGGTCCAAGGCAGGAACCAACATGGCATTCACCATTGGCTGAAGAACCCCTAGCTCCATTGTGCTTCCCATGTCTCGCTCAGATACCGTCGAAGGGAAGCTGACATCAAAAGTCAGTTCGCTATGCTGCGTCACGAGGTCGTTAATAGGGAAATCGCCCCCAGTCGAGACGCTGATAGTTGTGACGTCGGAAACATGCTCCCGTCGCGACCCGCTATATTCGCTCTCCGAGTCGGAGTCCGAGCTCAAGTCATCTGCCCACACGGCCCGGAGTGAACCAGACAGCTCCATGCTGGTTCCGTCGGTTGTACTGGTATCATCGTCATTGTCGTTGTAAGGGAAAATAACTGACGTGGCTTCGTGGTATTCTTCGTCATCCTCCTCATCCTCGACGTAACTGATGTCGAGAGGGTAGACGACGCTCAAGGTTTCATGTCCAAGATACCAGTCGCTGGAAGCGATATGAAGGGTGTCATCATACTGGATGGTGTAGGCCATTCTTTTGGCTTTTGGGCGCCTCTGCCACAGCCCAGAAATAGGGGTGTTGTTGGGCTTGATCCAGTGCGGTGTTGGATGTCTTTAGCGGGTTTGAGGCAAAAGGGAGAAACCAGAAAGGTTAACACTCCGGTGAAACAGGGTTTAAAAGGCAGAACAACAAAAGCTAAGGGTTTCGCCCTAATCGGCCTACCGGCAGAGGATCCCGCCGTCGGTTCATCACCGGGCATCAAGCCCCGCCATTTCCCCTTCCCATCCCTCGGGATATCTCTTCCTCACGGAACGCCTAGGGCAAGCTTAGGCCTTTTGACATTCCACCACCATGGCAAACTGCATGAGTGGCGTTGTGTGGCAGACCGCTGGTAACCATAGAGGGCCAATCGCACCGCTCTGCTAACGAGAAATCTGTCGTACCGTCCTGAGCACGCAATCGTGGAAAGACGGAATTGGGGGAGAGTCTTGCCCATTGGAGGGTGATGGGCGTTGGTGATGGGCTCGGGTCTTTTCCGACACGTTAGAATCGGTATCTCGCAGCTGTTTTCATGTCTGTCTCAGATTTATAGTGGTTGTAGAAGGTTTTGGCAGTAGAGGACTTCTACAAAAAATCAGGGGAACCTGGGAATGTATATCTCCTCTCAGCATACGGCCATCACTGGTGCTCTACCACAGAATCCAATGCTTTTGCGCTCTCCTTCTTAGCGGCTTTCATATCAACAGCCAATAGCCAAAACACAACCAGGGGCAACATTAAACTCTCCCCACTCAATGTCCCAGCATTAACCATTCGAAGGATCGATGTTTAAGAATGCCATGTACCAACCCATAAGGAGCACACTACAGCGGATATCATAAAAACTTCCATGCAAATAAACAACTGATATACTCTGTCATATGCCAAACTGTCATTGACCGCTTCACACCGCATGAGTCCCATGACCCCAGTCTGCAGTTCCAGTCAAAGAATGGCCGTTTTCCCTCCTGCATCTATCCGTCCGCGCAACAAGGTTGTGCGATGCAAACTCCAGGAGTAGCTCTCATAAAGAAGCTCAACAGCTATCTCCCGTCGGCTTGGAGATTTCCCCTCACCCATCCGCCCGTGTTCTTACTAACGGATACCCTGCAGTAGTTCTAGGTCCCTCTTCCCGCCATCACTTGCCCTCTAACTCCGTGGAAGTCTTCTGGAAGCGGGCAGTTACTCACCGCCGGATGGGTACAGAACGAGCCTTCCCTAGCTTGGAAACAGCATCCATCCTCACGATTCACATTCTTACCGTATACATGCTTAGAGGTAGCCTATCCCAACTTCACCTTGAACGTATACCCAGCAGTCTCCCATTCTCCACATTCTACCCCCATTCTCCGCCGCCTGTGTCTGTGTAGATCCTCGTTGAGTTCGGTGGTTCCAACACTAACCAACCAACACTCCCCTTTCCCCCTCCCTTCCCGTCCCCTCCCTACTTCATTCACTATTGAGGGATTCTGTCATGAAACACTACCCCACTAGACACCATGACATTAGGATACCAGATGATAATGTAACTGGAGATCGCGCAGGATACCGGCCGGTGCTTGTGTGTACATGTACATATTTGTGATCTTTGTGTTAAAGGACCATGCATGGTTGCTTGTTTGCTTGAGATTGCTTGCTTGCCACGGTTTCTGCTGGTGCTGGTGCGCTGGTAGAGTCTCTTCGTGCTCTGGGTATTAAGGTGGTGGATAGAACTATACCTGTCGAAGAAGGATTTCACTAGTGTTTTTCTTTCGTGGCTGCTCTCTGCTCCCTCTTTCCTCTATCTTTATTTGTCCTCTACTTGCTCCCGTTTTTCACTTCCTCTCTGCTTGTTTTCTCGTCCCTCCTTTCGTTTCCCCCTATTCTTTCTCGGTTTCTTTCTTCCTTGTTTTTTTATTTCTTTTTCTTTTGTTGTTGTTTTCGTTCTTTCACTTTTATCTTCTTCTGGGTGCTCAGGGTTAGGAACTCCCCTGCTAGGTACTTGCTGTCTTGCTCACTCCAGAGACACACCGGGTGAACCACCGGTTGGCGACTCACTAGGCGCATTTTTCTGACGCTCTCTGTACAATAAATATTCATCAATATGGCACCGTACATACACCTCTATCTGCTCTCTCCCCCCTTTCTTCACGTAAACATCTTCCCCTAGCCTCTACTTCATCTACATCTACATCTCCAATACGTGAGTTTAAGAAAGGAATGTGCCATACAGTCACGAAAATGACTAGAGCAGCTCCCTCGCCGTGGCTGACGAACAACTTCCTGCTCTGCCATTCCAGGGTCCAAAACAGCAAAGCCAAGTCGGCCACTGCCCTCCACCACACCATACTGAATCATCGGTTCTCCGGCATCACCCATCCCCTTGCTTTTTCCCCTACAGATATGTTTAACAAGTTGCCCAGCCGAAGCGTTGCTACTGCACCCCGCAAGAATATCAGCCGTTTGTTTCTGCTCCCCCGCCCGCCGTCCCTCCTTCGAACCACCAACCGTCTCACTTCCTTCCAACCCAGACCTAGACCTAGACCCCCTACAATCCTTCTGCTTCCACTCTCCCTCCCCTCCCGTCGTCGAGCAAAGAAAAGCATTAACCACCTCCAACGGACTCAATGAAAACCCCCTCCCCAAATTCCACCACCCCCAAAACAGCAACCAGCGTAGCCACCGGTCCCAGCAGACTAACAACAACCGCAACCCCCAAAGCGCCTTGATCCGCAGCGTACTGCGCTGCTTGTCTCGCGCTCGTATACGTAACATTCTGCTGCATGACCGGAGCTTCCGTCCCATTCTGCACCTCCGGTGCATCATTATGCTCGGCTGCGGGGGCGCGGATAGACATCTGGAAGGCGATGTCCCTAAAACTGTTGATTTTGTCGTCCATGGGGGTGCGAGAAGGCGGAGGTGCAGGAGGAGTAACCGCCGAGTTTACCGGTGTGGTCCTCTTGTTGTTGTGTGTTGTCGTCGTTTCATGAGGTTGTAGAGGTATCTTTCTTGTAGAGGACGGGCATGATACCCGTGTTTTGGGGGAAGAGGAGAAGGCCGTCGTAGATGACGGTGGTGGAAGAGGAGGAGAGGAGGAGTTGGCCTAGGGAGTGGAGGGGGATGAGGGTGGAGTGGGAGGGGGCGGAGAGGGGCTAGAAGCTGGATCATCGTGTGCAGTGAGCAGAAGGGTTCAATTACCGGGTAGGCAAGAGACATAGATAAGGGACTTACAAATCATTAATATGCTCATCATCACCCCAGCTACCCGACTGGAAACTTACGTTTCCCCTATCCGAGAAAATATTGTACATCATTGAGCCTGGAGTGAGGAGACATCGATGACTGATGGTTTTCCCAATATAGAGGCACGAGGAAGTGTTCTTGTGGATGACTTGAACAGATAGCCCGGTTTGGAAGTCCTCAATTTCAGGCCCATGCTGGTAGGCATCGAATGAGATGGCGGTCTGGAAGATGGTGGCGTTCACGTCCTGATTCCGGACGGTGCCGTTCTTGTCGTACTGAAGGGTTAAATTGTAGACCTAGGGGATGTAGGAGGTGGAGCAGTTGACGACGTGGAAGCCGAATGCCCAGAGGTAAACAACATCGCGGTCAGTTGGTTAGTGTCAAACATTTTTTGTGAAGCATGGACCTAATAGAATAGCCTGGACGTAGTAGTGTCTCTCCAGCCCGGCTGCCCAGATGTAAACATGTTCATGACAATTTCTTACCGGTACGGTTATCGAACAGTTCTCGCACGGCGGTGTATTCGGGATCTGAATAGGGGTTTTGGCTTGGTACTCGCGAGCAACCCTTGCAAAACCAGAGTTGAAGTCAACGCCGCCATACCCGCTCTTCTGAGTGTCGGTCACGTAACCTGCCCATTCACTGCTTATATTGGGCATGATCGGTAGGTCGATTCTGCCAGTGTCCAGCATTGCACGTTCACTGTCTGGACAAAGGACGCTCGCTGCATGAGGGGCCCACGGAGTAAGGAGGTAAGGGCCACAAGGAGGCATACTGCGTGAACAAATGTGCTGTTAGTAACCGAACTTTGATGAGTAGCAAGAAAGAATGGTCGAGACTGATGGCAGTACTAGACTGAGTCCAAGCAACAGGAGACAGATAAACCCCTTACCCAAACTAACATGCACAGCCCTCGCCCCCCTCAAAGCTTTGCAAGCACCCACGACACCCGTGGTGCCAGCCCAGTAATAATGGAGGTTGGTTATCGGCATCTTGCCTTCCACTGCTCTTGACCAAAAGCATATCACCGAGGCTTCGGCAAATGCCACCCCCAAGAGCGTGTTGGCAAACGTCGAGGTGTAAGCGAGCAGCACACCGGGCTGCATCTTGCCGGACCACTGGCCATCGACCGATTGACCATCACTGGATAGGACGATGGCCATGGCCGCGCCGGTACCTTTGCGAGGTGATGTTAGCGGCTAATATGCTTTTGTTGAGATGCTGAAGACTTTCGCGTGGCGTGGGTCTTGACTCACAAGCTATGCTTAAGAGCAAAGGGAGGAGAGCCAGATACGGAAACCTCCTGAAGCCTCCGGACATCCATGGGTGTTTCTTGGATTCGTCAATTGCAGGTGTTATTTCCTCTTGCCCATGGTCGTTATTTGGTAATTGTTGTGGTGGATGATTTTGGAGTGGAACTGGCTCATCGAGTGAATACTGTGGCTCCTCTGTGTACCTCGGTTCATATGCGAATGATGGGTGATAGCGGAAAGAGCCTTCGACTTCACTCTCCGATGACGGTGACTCAAAGACCTGATAGTCATCGACGCTCAGTTGCTGGAGATATTGTAGGGAAAGGAGTTCCTCTCTTGAAGAAGCCATGGTAAGTTATAGGAATGTGTTGTCAAATGTGAAGGCGGTTCACAGGATGAGACCGGGAGATCGTATAGTGAGATGGATGCCGTCTAAGGAACTTTTTCCTGGGCCACTACACTGGGAGCATATCGAAGACAACCCCAAGATGGATCAAGTCAGCCATAGAAACAGCGGCATGCCCTCTATAAGTGCCCAGTGCTTGACGATGAGTTTGAAACAGCCCAAGCCAGGTCGGTTAAATCCAGGCCTTCACGGTACACTCGCATTGCCACGTCTTGATGCCTGTTAGAGGCGGTGCCGAGAATTGACGATAATACGGACCGAAATGCAGCTGTTTGATGTGAAGAATTTGGGGGCTACCTTGTTAAAAATAAGGCATAGTGTCTCTGAGTTGTGGCCAGGGAACACAGGCAGGAACTGTTGTAACAATCTTTTTGGAACTCGACAGGAGGCATAATGCTGTGACTCGTCGTAGGAAATGAAGAAATGGCGGGATATATTGGCATGAAATGTTTATCCGTTGTTCTGTCCAATCTTTGGCCACAGCTGGGTAGCGCGGTCCAGTTAATGCTGAATGCCGTGCGACCGGACAGTATCTTCTCTATGCTACACCTAGTCCCTCGCCCCCATGATGTAGAGGTTTTGACCAAGGCTGAGAAAAAAGATCACTTCAAGTTTGAAATCAAGAGTTGGAGAGGTAAGAAAGAGAATATGGTAGCTATTCATAGGTAGAGGTAGGTAGGATACGTAAAGAAAGACAGCGTCTCAGTCAAAGGTATTCATACACTGTCAAAGTGTCCACAGTTTCAACTCCCAAGTCCCATGCGGCTTCGTGTTTATGCCCATCAAATCCGAACAGGAACAGAGTCTCTCCGAGCAAGCAAATGGCCCTCAGCAACCAGCGAGTTCTTGCATGGCACTCTTCTGATAAAGTCTTCCAAATTCCTCAACGTCGACTCCGCAATCTCCGTCAACGCCTCCTCCGTGAAGAAAGCTTGATGCCCGCAAATTATCACATTGTGGAATGTGGTCAACCGCGTCAGCTCATCGTCCTGAATGATATGACCACTGTGATCCTGGTAGAACAAGGCGCTCTCTCCCTCGTAGACATCAAGCGCGAGCCCACCCAGTTGATGACTCTTGAGGGCGTCAATGACAGCCTTGGTCTTGATCAACCCACCGCGCGACGTGTTGACGAGCATGGCGTTCTTCTTCATCTTGGCGAGCGTCTGCTCATTGATGATGTGCTTCGTCTGGTCTGTCAGAGGACAGTGGAGAGACACAAAGTCGCATTGCGGCAGCAGCTCGTCGAGACTGGCGTACTCGCCGTACGGCTTGAAGGCATCGGTAGGATAGGGGTCGTAGGCGATCAGCTTGCAGCCGAAGCCCTGGAAGATGCGAGCAAGGCTGATACCGATCTTGCCAGTGCCAATAATACCGACTGTCTTACCATGGAGGGTACGACCAAGCAGACCATCGAGGTTGAAGTTGCCCTCGCGCACGCGGTTGTAGGCTCGGTGCGTCTTGCGGTTGAGCGTCTGGATCAAGGCGATGGCAAACTCGGCGACGGCTTCGGGCGAGTACGAGGGGACGTTGGCGACGAAGAAGCCTAGACGCTCGGCTTCCTCGAGATCGACATTATTGTAGCCGGCGCAGCGGAGGAGGATGGCTCGTACGCCCTCTTGATGTAGAGCCTTCAGGACAGGCGCATTAAGCGAGTCGTTTACGAAGACACAGACGGCAGTGGCACCGACGGCAAGAGGAACAGTCTCAACAGAGAGAGGGAAATCGTGGAAAACGAGCTCGGTGCGAGGAACCTGGGAGCTTTGTGCATGGGACTTGTCTGTGTTTGCGTGGCCGTAGCGGGCAGCGTGTACTTGGGAAAGATATTCCCTGTCGTAAGGCTTTGCGCTGAAAACGGCCACCTTCATGGTGGTAGCTCCGCTGTGGGTGTCGACGTAGTGGTTGGAGACGTGCTAGAATAGTGGGGTAGGCCAGCGGTTGATAGTGCGCTTTAGGGGCAACTCTATTTCGAGGTCAAAGGATGAACTGGAGGTCTGTGATGATGGTACACTAGGAGCAAAGATGTGGTCGAGGAATGTAGCAAAGCTGTGTGTAAGAAAGGGTCGCAAAGAAGAGATCGTGTCAGCGCAGAAGTAAGCAGATGTTTCCAATATCTCGAACAGATTGATGTTACAAGTACAACGCAGTTTCCAAATCAAGAGTCATGGACTTCCTTGGCGCCTCCATCCTACTTCCCATGATGCTTCATCGCTGTTATCACAAGCCACTGCCCCTCCACTGAAGCACTAACAATTTTCCTTCCAGGTGCTCCCGCCCAAGGCGCCACGCAACGCTTGGCTTACGAAGCGTCGTGGGGTTCGTCTGCTTGACTGCCATCGCCAAGAACCCGCTGAGGAAACAGCAACCCCTGTTCCGATTGGGGGTCACAGGGGGAAGAGCACTCGAGGCAAACACGCCGTTTTCGCCCTTGAAACGAAGCAACAAAACCAATTTGGAAACATCTTGTTTCCATCTACCTGGGACTGTCCCAAACGTTTACGGTGCTTGCCTGAAGCACGATACCCCTGGGCTCTGGGGTGATCTGCACTAAATTTAGCGAGTGGGAGCTAGCTGGGGGCAGGACGGTGCTTCCCGTTTGCCGACCCGTGCGGCCCGCTTAATGACAGACATCTCGGGGGCGAAAAGATGACTTCATTACCGTGCCGCGGAGGCTGTAGGCAACGAAAGAAATTTTGCGATGGAAAGATCTATACCATAAGACAAGGCATTAAGCATTTTGTAACGTTTCCGGCCTGGATTTGTAGGAATATGAGGGAGTGTCCCTCGAGTTCAAATGGTGCCAAGCAAGTGGATCCGGGCCTGAGGGGTAAAGTAAATAAATCATTGATGTATTTACCCGCGAAAAACGTGAGAACATAGGTCAGCCCATACTACAGAATTGAAATAAGATCGAAGTAACCCGTCTCCTCCGTCCATAACTCCTATCTATACCATGTATATGCCGTTTTCATCTATCACTAACACCTAAAACGATACGTGAACTCGATAGTCCTCCCAGAACGCCTGCGCTCGAGCTGAGGGAAGTCCTTAGCGAGGCGGTTGAAGGTGCCACAGAAGAGACCATCGGCGAGTTTTATAATGTTGGCCTTGTGAATGCAGGTGGCCTTTTCCTCTCCTCTCCTTGTGATGCCCCTTATCGCCCCCTCAATGCCTGTTGTTCGAGCAGTCGTTGCACATGTCGCCGGGGTACTGGACGCTCTCGCCGCAAGTACAGGCCTTGCAGGCGCAGATATACTGCTTACCCTCCGCGGGGGACTGGTACTGGTAGCCGGAGGAGTCCCTCCCCCTACGGCTCTGATGGGAGCCAGAAAACCCGTCGGAGAACCCGTAGTAGGGGTCGAATGGTGCGGCCGGGGCCGGGGCCGGGGCCTTGATCTTGTGGCCTTTGGCCTTGTTGTCTGACTTGAAGAAAGGCATTATTGACCTTGGCAAAGGCAGCTGCTCGTGTCGCTGAGGTGTTTGGTCTTGGGGGTTTCTGCTTTGCGAATGTCTTCGAGGTCTAGTCTTGTTCTTGTAATGCCTCTTCGAGGTCTTTCAACGACTGAATAAAGTCTTGGGAGGGCTATGTCTTTCGTCGCGAAGGTTAGCGTGATACTTGGTAGGAGGCAGTAAGAGCTGATAACCTACCTTCTGTGAATTGACGGATGAATACCTACTATTTAACTGTCGCGATGAGGATGTCAGGGATAAGTGGAATAAAAGAAGTTCGAAAGTCCAGTCTGGAAGTGGGGTCTTTATCTGGTGTCGGAGGCCAGCTCTTCCTCAGAATCATCTCAACTTTCCAACTGCAAGGCTACCAGTCTGTTACAGATTCAGCAGCTAGCGTGTTAAAAGCCGTTTCAGACGTCCAACCTCTAGCTGAGGTTAAATTAAAGTTAAGGTCAAGCCTTAACGAGTCTCCACTCTCTACCTATTTGTGGCATCAGCACGTGTGTATAAGGCTGAATTGCGAAATCCCAATCTCGTTGAAAGTTGGGGCTTCGACTGGAGCCAACACACTAGAAGGCGTCCCGGACGAGGCAGAAGGCGTCCCGGACGAGGCAGAAGGCGGTGAAAGCAGGATTCCCAAGTTGAGCCGGAGACCGGTCGCGGTTGCCTTATCGTCACTTTCATGCCGAGGATGCTTACTATTTCATACCTTGACTGCACTCTGAGTGGTGCAGCTGCACATTCGAGGCGAGGCAGATTGCATGCTTGATGAAGCAGAGTCAAGCCTCCCCAAACAGTTGCGTGTATCAGCATCGCTTCGTGTAAATGGAAGATACGATTAAAGAAGATTTTGCATAGATACAGTCTCCAATATCAAGAATAGTACAATATCCTTGTCGACGAGGCCTCCCACGGTAATGGAAGGTACCCGACGACCGCATCAACGGTGTTGAGGACCAGGAGCGGGCCGAGGCCGGGAGAAAATGCATGTCGTTGAAAAAAGATTGGGACGGGTAGTAGCGACCCTGTAATTCTGCCCCAACTGCCGTCATATCTATCGGCGGCAAGGGATGGAACATGACACTTTTCTCCGAGATCACACCACTGCATTTAATTTCACGGATCTCCACTCGATCTTGTTCCTTCCATTCAGAAGACGTCTCTACAGGAGAATGGCCAATGGGGATATGAGCGCGCTGGGGATTACCTGCAAGGCACCAGGCACCAGGCACCAGGAAGAAAATGGAAAGCGCGATGAGAGGCAGAGAACGAATGGACGGAAGGGAGCAAATAGAGAAAACACAGAAGTGAAGCGGAAGGTGAAGAGCAAGTGAGAGGCTCGTGAGGGTAAGAGTACCTTTAGGTAAGCCGTCGTTGAAGCTCTTCCCCTGTCGGCGAATGCCGCCGGTGGCTCATAGCTGCAAGCCGCCAATAATTGAATCGATCGGTGAAAGAATCGAAAGGGACAGCCTGCAGCGGCTGAGGCGCTTCAGATACAGCCGGGCAAGGGGGTGACAGAAAAACCGTCCCCGCAAAATCGATTGCATCACATTAAGCACTAGAGTAGGGTAGAGTAGATGCAATAAAAAGGGTGTAAATTAGAATGTCAGAAAAAAATGCGGGGACGGTTTTTTTGTCACCCCCTTGCCGGGATGCTTATATCTAAAACTGAGCCCAATAATTGCTGGACAATTGCGGCTATGCCTGCATGAAGTTGCAAAATATGGTGTTGATTCTTTTCCGACTTTTCATCCATCGACCAAACGTCCTATCAGAGCCGCTGGAAAGAAAAAGCGTGTATGAGGCAGATGCATGCAGACGATCATGCAGGCTGTGACCAAAACGTGGGCAGAAATCAAATGAAGGTCGTATCAAACATCCGAACTTCTCACATTACGGTTGATCCTTCCAATGGAGGATATTGAACTCGAAGAAAGTGCGAAAGGAAGGAATGTGTTTTGGGCTAACCAACCGAAGGCGTACCAAGCACAGAAGCCCGTCATTTCCACCAAAGGAATAGCGAGAGCAACATCCTTCTCACAACCGGCCACAAATCACGATTCATCAATCCAAACACCACCTCATTTGCCACACCAGTGCTTGCGAGCCCTAACACAATGATGCGCCCGAGTTACACAGAGCAGTGTCGGGCAACACCTGCCAAGAGACCACCAACACCACGATATGATGTATCGTCCGAAAAGCATCCTCAGGTCGATCCCCTACCTTTTTATCTGATAAGGAGGGGAAATTGGAAGACGTAGTTCGTTGATCGGAAGCACACTTGGCCGGTCCCAGGTGCCCCGCCCCCGAAGCCAGGAAGCCGAGATATCCGACAAGGTCACTGTACGAGATGCAGAATGCGCCCGACTAATGGAGTTGAGGGGTTCTTGCCCATCGAGCCTATCAAGGTGATTTTTCCTTTCCACACCCAGTAGCGCAAGTTCCCCTCGCGAATGGAGAATGGACTGCAAACAGACTCGGTGAGACGATGATTTTCTTACAAAATAGCCCCTATACCGAGTGTGAGTATGGTCATATTTTGTACCAACGCTAACGCACTGTGGCAGCTAGGGGAATAACACCTTTAAACCCGGGAGACGTCTAGGTCGTCTCGCAAGCACAAACCTCTCAACCTTCCATTCATCGTAATTGCCCCTTCGTACTCCCCTTCTCTCAAAGAATTGAAGCACACTGAAGCAAGTCCAGGCTTTCAGAATGTCGCACAAGCAACATGAAGAAAACACTCACTCCGTGCGTTGCGCGGTTGCGGACGGGACACAAAGACCTTTCCTCCCCCTCCCAAGTTCCAGGATCAACCGTGACGATTTTGGGACATGAGACGAACTGACAAACTCACTCCTCCCATGTAGCAAGGCAAGTCAGTTCTCATACTGTAGCACAAAGTCGTACGTCTTCTCCGTACCGTTCCTTCCATCCGTCCCCCAAATGTTAGCCCCCATTGACGGGTTCTTCCCTCTTTGAATCGCTTCAATTTGCTTTAACCTGTCCACCCGTCTACAACACCACCACCAACCCGCCGTCTACCCGTACGTGTCATCCGTGCCCTCCGTCTGTCTGCCGATTTCTTCCGTTCGGTCCCGGCTTCTCCCAAAAGTCAAAGCCAGAGCCCCTTTCCAGTAGTTCGGTTTTGGTAGTTACCCGCCCGTGTATTACAGAACGGGAAACCAGTTCGTCCGCTTCTTGGGACGGTTGAGGACGGTTTGCTCTCCTTTAGCATGGAACCGGCAGTGATGGGTTAGTTGCTGTAGGCGATAACATTACCGCCAATAATGGAAGTATTGAACTAGAACATTCATACCTAGTACCTACACAGCTCCTTCTTCCCCGCGTCATTATCGAAGATTAAAGGAAGCAGACAGGCAGTGCCTTGCTCCGGTGATGACCGATAGACCAGCAATTCTTCAACGGTTGGCAAGTGTCAATTGAACACTAGGTCATTCACCCTTCATTACCACCAACACCTACCTGCCCAAGACCTGGAGTCCCGGACCCAGACAACTCTTATAGAAGAGTAGTTCAATGTTACCAGTTCATGTCTGCGTAACATTACTTGAACTAAACATGATCACCAAAGCATGTCAGGCCCGACCTTGCCTTCATTGCCATGCCGTCTCTCATGCAAGTCGCGGATAGAGGGCTTGACAGATGACAGTTCATATCTCGGGCTGGGGAGGGCCTGGTACATGTGTAGGACGAGAACGTTCATCAAGTGATGATAGTGTCTTGGTGAGATTGTGGGAAGTGTCTATAAGCGAAAGCGCCGGAATCTTCATCAAGGGACTGGAGACGAAACCCCGGAGACATGGAAGTCGTACTTGCTGTGTTTATATCGGAATCAGTTCCTGTGGTGAATTTGCTCTTTTCTTCCTGCTAACAAAGATTGAATGCAACAAACCCCAAATATCCAAAATCATGATGTCAAGCCCTCCATATCATACCTACCCGAAACGGAATCCCAATTGCGACCTTAGCATGATAGCTACCTACAAAAGCAAAAATGAAAAGGAAAGGAAAAATGCAACCGTAAAATGCAACCTATCCGATAAAGCACTACACGTGGTTCCAGCCAACCCCCACCACCACCGCCTCCGCTCCTTGATAGCAACCATACCAAGATCTAACCGCCGCTACAAGTTATGAGCAAAATATGGTGATACTTAGTGATGATGATGATCCAACTTCGACTTGCACCCTGTCTAAATACACCAAGAAGCTTGCTATAACCCATTGGAAAAAGACAAAGATGAAGAGAAAATCATACCGCCTACCCTCTCGTAACCGTCCATACATGTATTGGCCCTTGCGGAAGCGGCTCTAACCGTACCGATTCCATCATAACATCAAGCAGGCGTTTTTTTTCTCTCTTTTCCATCTTTGTATCAATGAACGAACCACCGCTCCCTCCTCCCGTTGAACTCGCCCACCTAACCATATCCAAAATGACCCCCATCCACCACCCCAAACAAATCAAGGCACACAAAACTTCCACTTAATACAGCTTCCATCCGCCCATGGACAGCTCAAGTAGTATAATAAAAATCAGGCCTCATATCCCCCAACCTATCAATCTGCTTCTCATCCAATCCCTCAACCCAATGATCCCTCTCGCCCCTCAACCTCTTTCCATTCTCCGCCCTCAGCAGCGTCGTCATCAAGATGGACCCGCCAAAAAGAAACACGGCCAAGAACCCCATCACAATACCATGGCCCGTCTTGTGGTTAGCGTAGATATTGCTGCTGATGATTCCGGACAAGTTACCCCAGCCGATAACAAAGCCCAGCACGACACCGCGCTTGTACACGCCCTCGATGTTATTCGCCATCCAGGTGACCGTGTTGGAGATGCAGGGGTAGATACCCAGGGCACCTAAAAAGACGCCGGCGTACTGCACGGCGGGGGAGTTGGAGGCAAGCAGCATGGCGAAGCCGACGACGCCGATGACGGAGACGACGATGTTGCAGAGCCCGCGCTGGCGGGTACGGTCGGCGACGTAGCCGATCACCACCGTAAAGACGGCGGCGGCGGCGTAGGGCGGTACCGACATGAGCTGCGACCGCACCGTCGACGTGTTCCAGCCGAGACCCTTAATGATGGCTGGAAGGAAGAGCGAGAAGGCGTACAGCGGCATGTCGCAGCCCATGTAGATGACCATGCCCAGCCACATCTTCCAGTCGCGCAGGGATTGATAGAGATAAGTCATCTGGAAGGTCTCGTGCTCGGCCGAGGCCTGCTGGTCGAGCTTGAGGCGGCGGACGACGCGGGCGCGGTCGTCTTCGGATAAGAATTTGGCCTCGTCGGGGAAATCGTGCACCATCCAGAAGGAGACGAAGCCGATGACGACTGTAATCAAACCCTCGAGGATGAAGATCCAGGCCCAGCCGGGCCGGTTGCCGATGCCGTCCATGTTCTCGATGGCGGCGGCGAGAAGACCACCGAATGAGCCGGATAAGGCCGCGGCCGAGAAGAAGATGGCGGCGCGGATGCCGAATTCGGAGCGCTTGTACCAGCACGACAGGTAGTAGTTGACGCCTGGGAACAGACCGGCCTCGGCCAGGCCGAGAAACCATCTGGCTGCCATCAAACCAGACCAGTTGAAACAGAAACCCATGCCCAACATGCTAGCACCCCAAAGAACCCTGCAATTTTTTGGTCAGCATATTGCACGGAGCACCCGATAAAAGAAAGAAAGACAGTGTGGGAACTAACATGATAATGGGAATGAAGATAGAAGGACGGAACTTCTTCAGCATAATATTCGTGATCGGCTCAAACACGGCATACGAGACGAAGAAAATGCTGAGGGAAGCGCTGTATTGGCCATCGGACAAGTTCAGATCAGTTTGAACACCGGCGATCTTAGCATTGCCGATGTTTGTGCGATCCAAGAAGGCAAGAAGATAGAGTAGGCATAGCTAAGAGACATGTTAGATCGTTCTGAGCGGTGAAAAGGCATGAATAGTATGGACTGGGTCGCTTACCCATGGGATGAGCATGAAATCGAGACGGCGAACGAGTTTGCGGTCCTAGAGTGAGGGTTGTTAGCATCAACTGAGGGTCATCGCAGGACCTGACCGGGGAGAGTGGAACATGAACATACAATTTCTGCCTTCTCCTCATCGGTTCGGTGAGCATCCGGATCAGGGGGAAGGTTGACGCCCTCTTCATGGGTAGAGACGCGGTGGCCATCGACAGACGACTTTTCCTTATCTTCGGTCATGGTTGATGAGCTCTCGACGTAGTACTTCCCTTTGGATCTGAAGGAGAATATTCGGGCTGTGGTGTGGTAGAACAGAACGTGTCAGTTATGTAACCAGTGACTGGGCTTCCACGGTGAGGTGCTGAGTTTTCGGGTGGTGCTGATGACGGGAGAGGTTGGAGCCTTGCGCGCCGTTCGTTGTCTGTCTGGATTTTCCAAACGGCAAGATGTGATAAGAAACCGATGACTTATAACGTCCTCGGAATTGCCTCTGAAGCTCTCAAAATAGGCAAAGCGGGAAAAACGATATTGAACGGGAAGAAAAAAAATACAAAGAATGAATGGATGAGGTGCAAGTAGAAAATCGGGAAGATGGGACGAGCTCTTATCTGCAAGTCGGCACCAAAAAGGGAGGGAGGGGAAGAAGGCAGGGAATCATGTGCCATCATCATAACGAATCAACAATGGAAATGATACGAATCGAGAACATTACAAACCCATTGCTCATGTTTGCCCAATACGGGGCAGCCTGATTCTGGAATTTGGTCGGCGTGGGTCTGTTTTTTGCTTCGGAAATCCTCACGCGGGAAGCGTCGCTCTGTCCTAATCTGCCGAGCTGTCGCAATGTCCTTCCCTTTTTTTGCGTTGGAGGCGTCAAAGGGGGATTGTTAAAGCCGGTAGAGGTGGAGTTTCCGGAGCTTTCCCCAGATGAGAGCGAACGAAACAGAATTCCACGTTGCCTGGTTTTGACCCACGCGAACTTGACAAAATCCTGGGGATGTAGATCGGAGGAGCAAAGGAGGAGATTGGCGAGCGTCGAAGTAACCCAAACCGGAAGTTCCGCCGCAACGTGACAAGTTTGCAGTTCGGCACTTTGACCTGGATAACTCGCCGGCCAGGACGCAATTGGTCGATGGAACCCTCCTACTGTGTCGAAGAAGCCCTCTTCAAATGTTGACCCTATTTGAGATTCTGAGGCAGGACGGACTGTAGCCGGGCAACGATTGCACTGTTAGTGTTTGCTGTACCGGTACAGGCCAGGGAGGAGAATGGGGGTGAATTGGAGTGAGGGACAGAGAACAATGGAATGTGTGGCCCAAAATAGGATAGTCCCGAGGACGGGGACGATGGGTGCAGGTGGGGTTGATAATGCGGAGGGGAAGAGGCTAAACCAGCTGGGGCAGCTTATAAGTAGTTTGCAGCATATCCGACACGCCGCATATGCGCCTACGGGCCCAACTGGGACGCCACGCACAGATGGACGGCAGATCCCATTCCCATTATCCTTAACCACCGATTACCAATGCACTCAACACTACCTCTACCCCTGCTCCTGGCACACCCCATCCTCGGTGTTCGTAGAGGTGCATGACAGCCAGCCATGAAGGCATATCAATGATCGCGAGCATGGATACTAGGGTTGGGCAAACATTCACCTGGAAGTGCGCTCCCCGATGCTAGGAGCCTCAGGCTTGCTGCTTGCTCCCTCCTGCGGTCCCAGCATGTTGGGATCCTGGTTGATATTATCCCCTCAATCTCACATCTTACCAAGACGCTTTCTAGCATCTGTCATTACAGAGCTCACCAGACTTGTCAAACCGAACTCCAGAGTTGTTCTGTTGCATACGTTGTTATTCCACCAGGAATACCCCGCTTCAGAAACCTCAACAATAATACGTTTCGGGAGGGATGCCTTGTTGGTTGGTTTCCGGACAGGCTTCTAGCTGACTTACTCATGTCCGTGACCCACATATGGTGAAATTCTCTCGTCCGAAGACGAGGTGTTCAACGCGACCGGAGAGTCGGACAGTTATACCCAGACAGGGAGGTGCATTTTCATCTTTCTAGAACCCCCTTGGAACATCGACACCAGTGATGCCTGCTTCGTGGTTCGTCAGAGGCTAGCAAACGAGGGAGCAAGAAGTACTTGTGCTCGTGTCTGAACCGCCAAGCGGGAGTGGTGTGCTGTCCCACATCACTTGCTTGTTCCATGGCCTTGGAACATGGCAGCCGGAAAGTAAACCCTGGCAGAAATTTGGGAAGTGCGTAAGGGAAGTGTCTTTTTCATACCGGACTTGACGCTCATGTTGAGTACCTGATGGACCAGGAATGCCAGATAAATGACTTTTCTTGATCAAGATAATCTGGCATCCGTCATGTGTGGGCGACATGGTGTCTCAACAGGCCTTGTATTACCCAATCCTCAACCCCAGGAGGCCCCCTCAAGCGCACAGCAGCGACTGGTAACTTTTGGCCATTACGGCCTTTAGTGAGACTCATGTACCAGATTATTCATTGTTGACGGTCCGAAGAACGGCGTGCTCGGCGATTGCGCGCGCAGAATTCGCCAAGGAAGGTCATTCATGTTTCAGACAGGAGAAGGGAGGTTTGACACAGACTGTCGCTCCGAATCTCTGGTCGTTGCTGGCAGAGTGTTGATTCGGGGAAGGCTGAGTTGATGGGCGCGCTAGATAAAGGAAATGCATATGGATGCACCACACCATCCCGTCCTGAGGTCAAGGTGTGTTGCAACCCGAGTATTAGTTCCGAAGAGAGAACGTGTTGTGCACTGTCTTGGTGGACAATCCGTTGAAACCACTCTCTTAGTTCAGGCTTGGCAGATGTTTCTGTGCCTGTCCACGGCGCGGCATGGAAACAAAGGCATGGCTTTCCCATGCGGACGCCACACGAAAAGGGGCAGATGACAATGCCCTGTTCGAGGAGAAACGAGTCAAGAAAGGCCGCGGTGTTTGGAGTTTGATTAGTTTTTGGGTGGACCAAGTTTGCTTTGTGTGAAGGTGCGGTCCTTTCGGTTTACCGTTGCTGGCCAGCTGCTGTAGTCCGTCGCCCAAAAGGCCAACAAAGCGGGCGAGCAGGGCACTATTGAATGATGCTTTGGGAAACTTTTCAGGCGTGTACCCGCTCAGGCGACAGCGTATGCCATGGTCATGATTTGTGGGTTATCGTTTGGCAGGTCTCGCCTGCAATAGCGGCCCATGAGCAAGCAGCCGCTGTCTGGTAGGACTACTTGCGATCCACGTGCTGAAGACGTTCCGCCAGATCTGTGGCTGTACTCAACAAGAAGAAAAGCAATTAGCTATGGAAATATTGACGACGTCTTTGGGAAATATCGAAAGGATTTCCAGCTCCTGACACTAGTTGAACCGTGTCACCAAGCTGCTGCAAGCGGCCGGCTCGTCCATTGCGTCTGTCCAACCTGCCTCCAAAGCGAACCGTGGCCGTCTCGCTAAGAGGCAAACTGTGGCCTCTTCTTTGAGTTTTCTGGACAAGGACAGAGTGTTGAGACGGTGGCCAATGTGTGTAGGGCTGTAATCCGGTACTTGTACGTTTCTATGACTAGGGGCATGGGCTGTAGTGTTTTGGGAAGAGGCTAGAGGACGCTTACCTGGACAATATCGGCGGCCAAGTCTCCTCTCGGCTTGGACGGCATCAACCCCATGATAGTGCCATCGATCGGGATGGGCCAGAGCAGCCTCTGGGCTAGCTCGCTAGGTACTGGTACGCAGTGAGCCAGGACAAGTGAGAAGCTGCCAAGACGAGAAGCGGTTTTCTAGCTTGCTTCTGTGCTTCCTCCCCTGACGCTAATCAAGCCACCATTTGCTTGGTAGGTCACTGGCAGACTAGGGACTGGGCCTTGGACACCAGGTCAGTCAGGTACCCATACCCAGGGGCCATGTGGCATGGACATTCTTTTCCTATGGCGGTTGGGAATTCGACTGCGGTGTTGGCGATGGATTCATGGCGGTTTTCTGTGGCTATCGACTCGAGGGCTGTGCGGTGGAATGATATGGCTGCAGGAGCAATTAGGAGAATTGTGCCAAACGACGAGCAAGATCTGCCAGCTCCCGAAGAGGGCCATGTCGAAGGTCTCTGGAAAGGTGCAGTGCGTCGGGTGTCCGGCTACACGACCAAGCGACTCGCTATTCACCGCTTGAGGTTGGCTGTTGGGTCCATGGCGATCCAGGGGACCCCTTCTTGAGCTGCTGTCGTCCAGATAGGCAGGTGATGCGTATACTATGATTGGAGCATGGGTACGCTATGCGGTGGATGCTGTGTTGCCATGGCGGCAGGGTACCTCGAGGCTTTTGGTGGTGGTGGTATATTGGACTTGGCGTCATCAAATACTTGTACCGTCTGCGCCGTCTGCTCCGGAATGGCGGCGGCAAATGGCCCCGAACTTGACAACCAGGCGTCCAGGCTGGATCTTGCCATGGGGGGCGGCTGATGTTTCTTTGTTATCGGTCCGGCTTCGGCTACTGTCATGTCTGTGGACAAGGCAGCCGACGGGGTCAGGCGGTCAGCTGAAGAGCATTGTAATGAAGATAGAGTTCCGAGGGATAGGGAATGTGATTTCGGATCCAAAGCATCGGGACTGCTTTGCTGGGAGCGTGGATTGTGAGTTGTGGTGTTTGTCTTCGCAATAAGGTAAAAATGGACGATGGCCTGGATTCCTGGAACGGTAAAAGGTGCAGAATGTTTGCCAGACGGCAGGCGGACCGTGACCGGCATGGAGAGGAGACCAAAAATCCCGTGCTCCACTTCAATTTTCATGAATCGAGGCTTCCGTGTGTGTTGGGGCTTCGGACCATGTTGTTGAAACTCGGTGCCCTGGGGAACAGAGGCAATTAGCGGGTCTCTAACAGCAAAAGAAGTCATTTGTTACTTGTCTTTGGGGCATACGACGGCACAATCACCCTTTCAAATGTGCAAAACAGGTCGTTATCTTTATCTGAGAGAGCTCTGAAACCGAATCAGACAATGAAACAATTCGTTTGAGGGCTCAAAATAGGATGTGATGGTGTATGATGGGTGACGTCTGCCTCGAGGAGCAAGCAAAGACCGCAGGGTGGAAGTGTTAAAGGTAGAGATTTGGTCACTTGGTTGAAAGGTCTGGGGGCGAGGCTCTTAACAGTATGGGAGATATTGTACCGAACTACCGACAGCTTACCTTCAAACTTTTCTCCCTTTCAAGCGGTCTCGTGGTCGGGAGCAAGGCCCCTGTGAGTCTGTGACGTCTGCCGAGGCTCCACTGTTAGTCTGTTAGTGAGTGGGGTCATTTGGTGCGGGGAGATCTGCGCCTTCTCCATTCCCGCCTTAACCTTATCTTGACCTTCCCCCAACTTTCTCTTTCCCCACAACCACCCAACCACCATCTGGTCTGGCCCCTCACCCCTCATTCTTGAATCTGACAGCTGCCGGACATCGCTCAATGCCTGACGCCTGCCATGCAGCTGTCAGTCGGGGACATCGGATGAACGATGTGACCCACTCAGTGCACAGCCAGATAGCGGCCCAAATCTACCTTACACTACCGTACACGACCTGATGATGTTGGTGATCCCATCTCTTAGTGGCAGGCACATAGACTTCGGCACTAGTGAGCTGCTTCAAATTTCAAGCTGCTCACTGCATCAACGACATCGCGACTGACGGCGCCGAGTCACCGACATACGGGTCCGAGGCACCGCACGCCCCCGGGCCATATTTCCCAACCTGAGCTCCCTCGGACCGTCTATTTGCAGACGAGCAGGCCGGTCTATTGCTGGCATCATGGCGGCTCCAAAGAAAGTTTGCATTGTTGGTGTGTTTCTTCATATTTGCTTCCACTTCCAAGCCATCAGCGCCTTCCTCTAACTGCCTTCTGTTTCCATTTCTATGCGCCTGCCCTGCCTTTTCGTTTCTTTTCTCCTTCAACACCACGCTCCCGCATGCGTCCTCATCAACACCTATCGATGCACTTTCCCACTCATCCACTCTCATCTCAACGCCCAATATCGCCACACTCCCTTCTCTGCAGCCATGCCGTTCTAATCATCTCCTGGTACAGGTGCTGGCCCGTCCGGTCTAGTTGCAGCCAAGTCACTCCTCCATGACCAGCCCAAGGGGACCTTCGATGTCACCATCTTCGAAGCCCAGAACCGTCTGGGCGGTCTTTGGCCCTCAAGGAAGGATGACCACGCCGGGCTTATTCACCCGCTCATGGCAGCTAACCAGAGCAAACATACTGTCCAGTTCAGCGACCTGGCCTGGCCTGATGACGCCCCCGAATTTCCCAGAGCTTGGCATATTGGACGCTATCTCGAGAGATACCATGATCGATACTGCCGGGACGCCAATCTCCACCTTGGCGAGCGCGTCGTTCACTCTGAACTGCTGCAACCGTCCGACCAAGGCGTCGAGGGAGCCAAGTGGAAGGTGCGGACATGCTCTCAAGATGGCCAACAGCTCGACCATACGTTTGACTACCTGCTTGTCGCATCCGGTTTCTTCGGCAAGCCAGTGATACCTCCACCGGTGGCCGCCAGTGGTGATATCCCGGTTGTCCACAGCAGTCAGTACAGGACCCTCGGCGCGTTACTCGAACAGACGAAAGGTGCAGGGCGCAAGATTGTGGTGGTTGGAGGCCAAATGTCGGGTGTCGAGATAGCCGGTACCATCGCAACCCATCTCTCCTCGGCACTGCACTCGCCTGGTTCAAGCCCTCTCCAGAACTTGGACAAGTACTCGATTCACCATATTTCCCAGAGGCCTGTGTGGGTCTTTCCACTCTTTACATCACCAAAGGTGCCCATCCTTCATCCGCCTTTTCCTTTCGGTCCTTTTGCGCTGACTGCTGTATCTTCGAACTAGCCCGCCTCACCCGCACCGCCGTTCTTGCCCATGGATCTCTGTTCATACAACCTGGCCAACAGGCCGGATAATCTAACCAATATGCAAGGCCATGTCTCGATAGAGGCAGCAAAGACACTTCATTCAAAATACGAAACAATGCTGGGGACTGACCAGTCCGACTTCTCACCCAATCTGGCCATCACAAACACCGACACGGATAAGCCCCCTTACCTGGCCGTTAGTGACACTTATGCAGACTTTGTCCGCACCGGGCTCATATCGGTGTCACATGGAAAAGTAGACTCCCTGACCGGCAGTACTGTTACCATCACAACAGCTCCGGGAGAGGTAAGCAAAATCGACAATGTTGCGGCAGTAGTGCTAGCGACTGGCTTCGAGGCAGCATCATCCATCTCTTTCCTGCCATCCTCTGTCCAAGAGACCCTGTCGGTGGTGCCCTCTGACCTGAACACTACCGTTGCCTTGGCTTTTCATGGTACCCATCATCCAGCCATTCCCTCCTTGGGTTTTGTGGGTTTCTACCGATCACCTTATTGGGGTGTCATGGAGATGCAAGCCCGCTTTGTCACAGCTTTGTGGGCGGCCGGAGGACCTGCTTCTTCGTCACTTCCTCCCAAGTTGGCCGTCGCTCTTGGTGAAGATGATTCCATTGAGCGGACTTTGGCTCTGCGAAGTGATCCCCGAGTTTCTCAGTTTCCCATGGGCGATTACCCATGGCTCATGCAAGAGTTTTCGARGGCTCTAGAAATTGACCGCATACCACCGTTGGGGAAGATGCCTAGAGTTCCACCAGCTGACAAAAGCATGGACATCTTGACACCAGCACGCTATCCGGCAAAGCGCTTAAGCGAGGCACAACGTACAGAAGTCACAAAGTCCATTCAGCATACTGAGAGCACAACATGGTCTGGTGTTTCCTCGGCAAGGTTTGTTGCAAAAGCTGTCTTCCGTTCCCTCTTGGGCGAGTGGAAGCTTGAGAGGGATCTTGTGAGTCGCCTTCCCACTCATCCGAGCGGGCATTTCAGCGGTACTGCCAGGTTCCTGCTCAGGGAACGTACAAGAGATGGACGTGAAGCCGAGCACGATGCTGCTTTGGAAAGGGATGACGATATCGGGTTGGAGTATCTCTACGTTGAGGAAGGGATGTTCGCTGCCTCCAACGGCCTCTCTTTCCGTGCAACAAGGAGATATGTTTGGAGGTATGATGAAAAGAAGGACAAGCTGAGCGTCTGGTTCGTCAAGACGGACAATCAAAAGAGGGCGGATTATCTGTTTCACCAAGTGGAGTTCATCATTCCGGACACGGAAACCGAGGGTGCACCCCAAGCATGGCGAGCAAATGCTGGACATCTATGCATCGACGACTTCTACGACGTCGACTACCGCTTCAACTTCAAGGCCATCAACCTCAAGGATTGGTCTCTAGCCTACCGAGTCAAGGGGCCGAAGAAAGACTATATGATTGAGGGGACATACACACGGTGAATCGGCGATTGGGATTGTTCACATGGGAAGCAAGATGCATTGTGATAATGACACCCATAGTAGCGAGCCACAAATGATGCTATCACAGACCCTTGATGTGAGTGAGCCTTGAGTGTTAAGAAAAGAGCAAGAAAGTTTGGGTTGACATGTAGTCGATGTACCCACATGCGCATACATAGGTGGATGAGAGTGCCGAGAGTTGTGATAGTGCCACAACCAATATCATCTTCCATCCAGCAACCTGCTTAGTGGCGATGGAATCCTTGAGGTGCGATAAATGCGGTGGCTTTCAGGCCATTCGTCGTCTAGAAGATGCAACAACACACCCAAGACAGGCGTGTAGTTAATGTTTGCTTGCTCTCTGGCAGTTGCCTTTCCGACCACAAAGAAGGTTTCGGCCAAGGAAGCCAAATTGCCAAGTACATAACGGCTCTTGTTTGATGAACAAACATGCATGTCGACGTGAGAGAACACCACAGACCACAGAGATGAGACGACTGAGAGCTGACGAAGGGCACTCGAGTGGTTAAGAGGCAAATCAACGTGAGTCCTACCTTTTGGCGTCTAAGACACTTTGCGATTCTCACCACTCAACGCAGGCCAGGTGACTAATGCAGGTACAGCTACGAGCGGATCTCCATGTTACAGCATCATGTCACTACAAATCAAGGACATCAGGCCCCTGGCTGTCTAACGATGAGGTACGAAGAAGTCAGTACCCTCCAAAGACCGCAAGGGACAGCGAGTGGCCAGGGAACCAACGCTTTCACGGAGCACAGCAGAACGCTTTGTGTGTTTACAACCACGGAGCCGCGATGTCATGTCACTGTTACCTAGAGGTAGTACCTGTTGGTAAGAAGTAGGTTGGTAGGTGAAGATGACCATTGCCCTTGGTGTTTGTGGCCTGGTGTTACCGCACAATAATGTACACTGGAATGAAGGGCTCCGATTTTATGCCGCTTACACAAAGCTTCGATAGATCACTAATACTGTAAAATCCCAAAAGGCCTGGGAGGGAGACCGTCGCTCGCGCCTACCGTCGCCTCATCGGCAACCTACCTGATCTGCCTCATATTCTTGTTATCATGGCTGGAACTCTGTGCTCGTCGTCTGCACCGCCAAGCCGGCAGGTTACTTCTGTAACCATAAGTCCAGCAGACAATGGGGTTGTTATCAGATTGGATCTGCACGTAGTGTCGTACCTTTTGGTTCAATCACCAATCGCGACCAGGATGAGGCGGCCGTTGTCGCATCCAGGGCACGCAGCTATCCGTCGAAACAAAGGTCCCGGGAAGTCATACACACCAGTGTGGCCACCCAAACAAGACGGAATCTTTGTCGCGCCGTGAGGGAGAGAGGGCATATCTATACCGCTTTCTCTTCCAGTGGGTCATCGTCTCGTAGTGGTATGTTTGACTTTCCCTACCACCTCATGAATGACTCCCTCGCAGCTCCAGAGCGCAAGTTCCTGGGCCGTGAGCCGGCTTGGGAGGCTATGCCATTGGTATCGAAAACGAAGAAAAGAATCTGTAACATGCCCAGGGAGGAGACGGGAAGGTGTGGTGCCGCCGTATTTTTGGATAGAGAGATTTGGCTGAGAAATGGCGATTATTCTCGTCCTTGGATGCTCCCGTGATTTGGCAGCCAAGAAAACCGTCAAGCGTCACCTACCCAGTAATCGTGGAGATCTGGTTTTGCTTCTTTTCTGCGGTTTCTTTGTTTTGTTGTTCTCACCGTTCCTTTTTATAAGATTCTTCAACCCTACCCATGGAGTTTGGGATACCCTTAAGTGGCTGGTTGCTGCTCACACGACGTGGACTATTAGCAAACCTGGTCTGGAACTAAACTGCATACGTCCTCACTGACCTCACACTAGCAGGGCACAACGATGCTGTCAATCCCTCTGCAGAGGGCAAACAAGCATCCCGTACCTACAATGGCCCTATGCATATGGCTAGACCCCTGTTCAACACCAAGTTTACAGAGGTATTAACGAATATCCAACCACCAAAAGTATCAACGTCGAGGCCGGCAACATCAATCACACTGCTTGCTGACCAGTGTCCGATACAACCTGCATCTCTAGCAAGAGGACGTTTCGTTTTTCTTAACAAAGACTGCCGGCCAACATGTCTTCATTCGCATCATCGTCCGTATCACGTTTTACTCCAACACTGGGAGCACCAGGTGCGCTCACATTGGCTCAGATTCATCATAGACAGAAACCGGAGCACCAGAACCGTCTCGTCTGGGAAGCATATTGCAGCTGATGGGTTCCATATGTTGTGAACCTCGACGAGTTCGGCTTCGACCAATGAACCAGGCGCATACTCACAGTAAGGTCGCACAAGTAATCTGGTCTGAGTCCGTCTCCCTGGCCAGACGGACTGGGACACAGCAAACCAGCTCAAGACCAGGAAAGCAGAACGACATGGAGAAACCGGATCATGAGCCCCCGTCTCGGTTATCGAGTGTTTCCCCCGTGCACAACACGACAGCTTGCCAGAGAATATCTGCTGTCTCTTGTTGGCGTTGGACAATAATCGTGTTGGTATCCAACTGCCATTTTGAAGTATGCCCTTCAACTCTAAAACGTGCTTGCCAGGGTGCTTCTGGTCGCTAACACAGTAATTGTAGATGGCCCGCCTCTTCATGGGATGCGTATCAGACAGTTGTAGCCCCAGAACGCATTTGCTTCCCACCCGACCTTCACACAAAGACGGAAGGCAAGTTTGCTTTCCGACTGGACCGGTGGCTTGCATCATACAACACTAAATCTCCTGCAGGACACTGGCTGCTCTCCGCAATGCCCATGCTACTTCCCTCGTGTTAGGGACGAGAGAGACGGATTCGTGCCTCGCCAGATGCTGGGAGGAGTACCGCGTAGTCCGAACATGCTTATCACTTATACAATGCTCGGCCAAACATCAGGACCTGTTCAGTACCCAACAGCACTCCCGAAGCCCGGAAGCGCAACTAAACTGATACATGCTATACAGCGGGATTTCCACAGTTTGTTGAGCATTTTTCCTCAATTTCTTTGCGCATTGGTGGCGGAAGCAGTTGGGGTGGGATTATAAGGATCAAAGTCCCGCCTGTTGGAGGTTTGTCAAATTTCAAGTACCGCGTCGAAGTGCTGCCAAAAACCAAGACCGCCATCTCACACCAATTCGAGACCCAAGGCCTGTTGCTATCGAGTTTCGTCAGGGGAGGTCCAGTCCATTCGTGCAATCGACTAAGCGCGTGTTTTGTGGCTGCCGTTCAGCTGTCTTTCATCCCGCATCTTCCCCAGACAAACCATCATCCAAGGTTTCTGTTCTCGACACCTTCCCTTCTCTTCTTGTCCACTGTCAACCCGCGGCCAATTCACACCGTTGATCACACGACTCACTTGCCTAATCCCATCAAGGGACACCAGATCTGCCGACTGTCCATTGTCCTGGAAATAGAGGCGCCGTCAGGAGGCTCAATACTTGATGCGAATTGTACGGGAGCAAACATCTTCACAATAGACGGCTTGCATCTGATACTCACCTCAGCCTGAGATCACTAACGTTTCCGTGGCCGGCTTCCCGACCGATCGGCCTCTCGAACGGCACCGGCAGTGGCTCGTCATTGGTGTGTGGAGATAGGCCGGGCACGCTTCCAAGCTTTCCAATTCTTTGCTTTTTCATTTCTGGACGTGGGGAGTGACCGTTGGGTGGGTGGGCTCGTTCCGGATCCTACTGGTTCGATGAAGCCAGCCTACTTCTACAGCCGCAAGAGACTCACGCCCACACACGACACCCAGCTACCACCACACAGTCTCCAACCCCGTGGGATCTTCTTGGGCATTCCTGCTCGCTCTGCCGCCTTCTGCACTTGCAGCAGTCTTGCTTTCAGAAGCCAAGCCACGTGCGGTCCAACACATTCCAAATCGGGATCCCGAGCCTGGTTTGTCAGATTGCTACGCCGTCTCTCAGCCCAAACACAGGTCTGAAGCCAAAGACAAGGCTTGGCCAATTAATCTATCCCTGTTCCTAAATACACTTAAGATATTTTCGCCTCCCCTCCTTCACCATGGCCGAGTTCATCGGCACCACCCAGGCTCAGGTCGAACAACCGCCTGTGGAATACAGTCAAGGCTACATGAATCTCACACAGACACAGCGGGACACCATCGAGCATGTCGAGAGGATTGGCGCCTCTCTGAGCCTGCTTGGGGTGTTCCTGATATTCATCGCCTATGGCCTCTTCAAGCGAGTACGGACAGTACCCAACACCTTCATCCTCTTTGCGTCTATCGCCAACGTCGGGGCTAGCACGGCGTGCTTTATCGGCTATGCGGGTATCGTTGCCGGCGAGAACTCGGCGCTCTGCCACACTCAGGCGTTCCTTCTTGAGATGTAAGTGAGGTTATGGTGAGAATCATCTGAGATGGACAACGCGTTAACACACTTCTCTCCCCAGGTTCATGCAATCAGACCCGTGGTGGTCACTTGCCATGGCAGTAAACGTCTTTCTGGTTTTCTTCTTCGCCCTAAACCCCAACGCTTTTCGCGACTACCTCTGGTTGTATTGCCTGGTGTGCTATGGACTTCCTTCGGTTCCGGCAATCGTCCTCCTCGCTCACAGTCCTTCCACCACTCGCTACTATGGAAATGCCACGGTATGGATCCCTACCCTTGTGGAGGCAGTTTGCTCATGAGATGCTGACTATCCTCACAGTTGTGGTGCTGGATAGCCGACACATGGAATCCTCTCCGGATTTACACCTACTATCTACCTATCTGGACGTGTATCTTTCTCTCCGGACTGGTATACCTCGCCGTGGGCTATCAGGTGTTCCATCAGCGCAACCAGTTACGAAATTTGACATTCAGTAACCAAGGGAAGAACTGCTCTGGGTCTGATCATAGGGATCACATAGAACTAGACGAGAAGCACAGTTACGGAATCAGCGCTGGCCGGGATTCGCCATGCCCTACTGTTATTCCCATGGTCAGTTGCGCCTTTACCAGCATTGGTCTTCTTCCACTTAGGCTCCTCTTTTTCTTTCTCCATCCTCCTCCCCATGTAACACCACGCTACGTCACTGCTGTCGTACCACTTCCCAAGCATGCGAGATCTATGTCTACCCCTTGCTGACRCTTCCTTGCCGCACGCACACAGGATCTCTCCAACCATCCAGGATGCTACGGCACCGTCACGACCCAAGTCGAAGTCAACATCTCCGACAACACCGACATCCACCCGATGACCCCGACCTCACCGACCCCGTCCATCACCGAGGTCCCCCTTGCCGCCCACCCCCCGGGCCAAAACAACAACAGCATCCACCCTTGGGCCTCCAACTACTCCTCCTCTTCCTCTTCCAGCGAAGACCACATCGTCCCTCCCACCGCCGCCTACGCCGGCTCCGGTGGCTCCCCGCCCTTCCGCGTCCACGTCCACCACGCCGTAACCAACGTGACCACCACCAGCAACGGGTCTGGGCCAAAATCCAGCCTCAAGAAAACAACCTACACCTCCCAAGGGAACCGCACCTACAACCACAGCGGCCCCGGCTACGGCCACACCTACTCCTCCTACAACCGCACCTCCAACACCACCACCACCACCACGGGTACTCACCACGTGCACACCTCTTCTTGTAACCAAAACCGCCACGGGCAGGGTCACCAATCCTCGCGCTTCACCCACCAAACCCGCTTCCACACTCTCCTCTCCTCCATCCGCCGTCCCTTCCGCAAATTCTGGGCCAAGCTCCACCGCCTCGACCCCATCAAGCTCGCCTACCTGCGCACCTCTTTTGTGTTCGCCATTTCCATTTTGGTGACTTGGACGCCGTCAAGCATCAACCGGGTGCATTCTCTCTTGTATCCGAAGAACACGAGTTATCCGCTTAATTTGGCGAGTGCTATAGTCCTGCCGCTGCAGGGTCTCTGGAACGCGGTGATTTTTGCGGCGACAACTTGGGTGGTTTTGAGGGAGGAGGTGGAGGGGTTGTGGAGGCGGAGTCTTTTGGGGAGGTGGTGGGAGAGGAGACGACGACAGAAAAGGCCGGGGACTGCTGAAGCAGTAAACATAATGGGTGGACAGAGGGGGGTGAGGTTGGGGAGTGATGGGTTACCACCTCTTCCTCATGCCGGGGGTGGAGCAGCGGGAGTGGGAGTTGATGGCGTGGGCGCTGGGAAGAAGAATGGGAATGCAGGAGGGTATAAAGCGTGGAGAAACGGAAACGGAGCGTACGGGTATGCACTTCATGGTGTTCCTCATGCTCCGCCGCATGCTATGAAGGATGATTTCGAGACGAGGAGCCATTGTAGTGGCAGTGGCAGTGGTAAGAAGAAGAAGAGCGGCAAGAAGGGGCCGATGGATCCCAATCGGTTGGGCACCGTGCGAGTCATTAGGGGTGGCTCGTTATGATTGTGCTTTCAACCTATTTTTTTTATTTTTTTGTCTTCCTTTTTCTTTCTTTTTCGTTTTCTCTGTGTGTATGGGTTTTAGGAATTCGGTGCAGGGAGCTTCCGGGGTGGGATGTGTGGTCCGAGGAAAAGCTATACCAGCCTCTAAGTACGATAGTATCCATGTAATATAATGTAACTTTGTGACTATTATGATCGTCTTTACTATGAACTTAAATAGTCTGTGACTACCCGACTACAGTGGTGACAGAGGTAGGAAATCGGATGAAATAAGTACTGACGTCCCAAAGAGATTTGGAAACCCATGGGAAAGCTCCGAAAACATCTCAGTGCGTTATGAGAAGGGATTAACGACGTCCAAAACATTCTCCAAGTCCACAAGAACATTATAAAAAGGAAGTGAGACGCTTATTAGACCGTCCGAAAGAACTAACTACGTCTAGAAAATGCGTACCACGAAAGTTCGTTTGCGTATCGATAAATTCAAAAGGAATATCAAATGGAATCTAATTCATTGAAAGATGCCAATCTATGAGAAGATTCTGGGCGTTTGTCGCACAGACCGCTAGTCCTTTGCCCTGTAGGGCCTTTGCCCTGCACCTTCTTTGATAGCGGTTCTGGCACTTCCTAGAATCCCCTCCTTTGCAGACCTTCCTCCTCTTTGTATCGCCAACTATATAGCTGGCGATCCCCTCCAGTATTAGTTAGCTGGATCTCTCAATATATCATCATCATTCCCATCTATCGTGGTCCATTGTTACGATCCAATCAGAGACCCCTCCCTTATGTAAGCTAGATAGATTGACCAATAGAAGGCAACCCGAACCCAGGGTCCCAGAGTCCCGAGAATACGGGACTACGGGACGGGTTCGAAGGCCAGTATATAAGAAGGCCGCTTCCCGGCCTTCGTTATTCTGGTCCTCCAGCAAGCAACAGCTACTACAATCAATCAGTACCTTTCGGCTACTACTACCGTTGTTCTTATTCCCAGCGATATACTCTTGTGCTTGTAACGGTTCGTCACGTCCATCTCATACAATCAGGCCACACGTACTACTTGGAACGCCCTAGTTGATGAAGATAACGCCTCAGTGGCTCTTGAGAAAGAGTTTTCAACGTCTACTAAGCTCTTCAAATAACTACATATTCTCTTCAAGATTTGACATCCGCTTATTCTCTTGTTCAATAATACCTAAAATAAACTTTCTAGGTAAAGTCAGGGTCTCATCTAAAAGTATTATTATAAACTCTTATTTGTAAGGGCCTGGACTTGGATAATGTGCGAAGTTTCAAGGTAGCTGACTACAATACAGGATCGATCTAGAAAAAACATCTTCACCAGCGTCTAATATGCTGTCCATTATGCCTCCACAATTAAACTCTATGCCTCTGCAAATGAAATCCATGCCTCCGCGAATAAAATCCACGCCTCAGCTTCACCAAATGACCCCTCCAATTTATGCGTTGGCGCCTTCACGGCGGGACATCCGCCCCCTTTCCAACTCAACAATGCCCAGTACAAACTTCCTAGGCAAAGCCAGGATCTCCTCTCCCAAGTTTCCCAACGCCTTATCATCTTCCAGCGCCTGTGCCAGTATGGTCCGCGAGTTTTCCAGGTAGCTGACCACAAAAGCCTTCCAAGCCCGCCTCTCCGCCTCTGACTCCTTCAGCGGCTTGGGGTAGTACGGGTCATTAAGCTTGACCGCTTCCACCGCCAGCGCAACCCCGGCATCATCGAGCGTGATATCCCTCACCTGGTTGAAATCAAGGACCCACATCTCCGTCTGCCGACAAAAGAAGTCGTCGAGGCCGCGGTAGGTGGCCGGGCCGACGTACTGTGGCACCTCGGCATCTGCCTCGATGTTATCGAGGTCATTCTCCAGTTCTGGGGGAACCTTCTCGGTCGAGCTGCTGCCCAGCACAAACTCGACGTCCCGGGCGTCGGTCCTGGCCGCCCAATGCATCACGGCAAGGGCAATGCCCATTCTGGAGGCAAGTGCCTCGATGTCGAGGTTGAGCTCGAGGAGCTGGTTGAGGTGCAGCTTGAGGTTCCGAAGGGAGAAGAACATGCCGCCGCCCTTGCCATTGGTGGAACCGAGGTAGACCCGCACCAGGCAGTCGCTGTTGGCCGGGTCGGCCAGTGCCTTCTGCTTGCCCCGGGGAGCGCAGTACTTCTCGATGAGAAGGTGGCGGGTGCTGCGGGGGAGGGGAAGGATGCGCTCGGCGATGAGGGTGTGGGTGGGGAGGGAGCTGATGATGGGCTCGGCGGCTTGGATGAGGGCGGGGGTGGCGGAGAAGAAGGAGGTTTTGTCCTTGGGGACGAAACCGAGGGGATTAGGGATTTGGATGGGGGTGTCATCGGAGAAGAGAGCCTCGAAGCTTTTGGTTATTTTAACGTGTTGGCGGAAGTCGTTCCACAGCTCGGGGTTGCTGGGGTCCTTGGCCAGCTTGACGATGGCCGATCCCCCGGCTTGTGCGAAGATGGCGCCGCAGGCGCCGGCACCAATTTTCCGGTAGGGGGCATCGTTGGCCGGGGTATGGTTTTCTTCCTCGGTGGAGGAGGAGGAAGGCGAGGTGGAGTAGAGGGAGAGGGCCAGGCGGAGATTTTTGTCGAGGACGGATTCCTCGTGAGAGCTTTTGGTTGGGAGGGGAGTGGGAGGGCCGGGCAGTTCGGACACTTTTAAGAGTGCTTCTAACTCAGCCGGGGTGTAGGGCTTTGAGGAGGAGGAAGAGAGGTTGCGTCGGAATTGTAGAGGCATCTTGCTTGGTCGTGGAGGTGTCTCCTCGTAGTGAAAAGGTATCAGCGGTAGACGGCGACGTGATGGTCGATTGTAAAATGGCTTCAAATAAGCAGCGAGAGAGGTTGGAGTGAGAGAAAAGTTGAACGGGTCACAGACAGAAGACGTGGGATTTTATGTCGAACACGTACTTGAGAATTCGAAGGGCGTAGCTGCCGGCATGCAAGTCCTAATGTCCGGTCCGTCATGTACCTGCTATGCATAAGCTACTGAGCCTTTCCAAAACTTAGAAGACGGTGAGTCACTGCCAACGCATGGCTCGGAGACATCTCATGGAAATAACACTTAATTATATTTGGAAAGGTGAATGCGGCTTCGCGTTCAAGTGGGAGGTGTGAGTGAAGGGACCGAGATAAGGGCTTGCACGCTACAAAAGCGGCGGGTGARGGTGAAGAGCGGCTTGGGTCCACCCACTTACACGCAATTGACCAATTAGAGTCCTTCTTTCCGGAAGCTGCCCAATCATAGCACGAGGCCTGGGAAACCCCAGTTGATTGCATTCAATTTTCGAGCGAAGGAGCGCCGACAGTTGGGATGAACAGGCGGTTCAGTTGGTAAAATCTTGAAAGGGTTGGTTGCAGCTCGCGGTCACGGCATATGCTTGCCTAAACAACGAGAGAGATAACTTTGATGTATTACTTGGAAAGGAGTGGCAAGCTCGAAATAACGGCCCTGATTTGCCGAACATTAGTGCTGCTGCATATGAACAAAAGGGTACTAGGAGTACAAGCTTCTCAAAGTCCAGCAGCTGTCCAGCCAGTGCTCTATATCCCAAACCAGCAGATAAAAATGGATGATTACAGGGCTCACTAATGATGAGAAACTCAACTAACTAAGAACCAGAAATCGTGCAAAAGCCAGACACCGGCACGCACTAATCACTTGAAGATATTCCGGAACGAAGAAGTGTGTCTCCTCATGGGAGGTTCCGGGAGAGAAGGAGGGCTGCCGCTCTGAACCGCAGCCGTAGAGGGAGGGCTGATTCCATTCTTATCTTTATCAGTCTGCTGGTTTACTTGTTGCTCCCTCCGACTACTGTATGACCCATCTGATGTTCCGAAATTGCTTTCTGCGATCTGGAGCTGTCGCGGTGGTACCGGAGGTACAGACATAGGTAGTTGTGGCGGGCCACGGATCGTGGCCTCCGTAATTGCATTTCCACGCGTATCCCCGGCCGCATTAGGTCTTCGTCGAGGTGTGCTGGAAGACCTAGAGGGTTGATTTGTAGCCGATTGCGGTTCGTCTTCGTCAGTTGTGACATCGGTGAAATCTACATATTCGTCTGGTTGCTAATACGATCGTCAGTTAGCTGGGTTGTATTTCAAGGAGGCCGAGTAAAGCATACCTCTCTGAGTTCCTTGCGCATCGCCAAACTGGTGCAGACATCTTTCGCCTCCTCAATGGCCTTCCGCTGTGCCGTCAAGGCTTGTCGTCTGTCCCTTGTCTCCTGATTCTCGGCAGCAATGGACTCCACCACCTCATTGGTCATCGCCATGACTTCAGCGGGGTTGAAGATGCCATACATGCCTTGGAGAAGATGGCGCTCAACTACCTGAGTGATGACGTTCCGAATGAATGTTTTGGCGGACAGCTCGTAAAAGATCAGCATCTTCTCCAGGATCTCCTCGGCTTCTGTGTAGGTGGTTCCAGTCTCAGCAGCCTGCTTCTTCCAGGCTACCAGGCGTTCTTGATATTCGGGGTCGTAAGGCTGAACCTCGAGGTTCAGGTCTTGCATTAGGTGTTTCAGTTCTCGGTCTGCTTCGTCCATCAGCGCCTTCATATGCGAGTCCAAAAAGTGACGGCGCAAAGGCTCTCGCATGCGCTGGGGCCAAATATAATTGATGACCTCGCGGAGAAAATCGTTGCAGACCGCTCCAACGTTATCTTTGTGCTCCTGTGCTAGTCTAGGCCAGGGCTCCGAGTGACTTTGGAATAACATGTAAACCGCTCTGGGCGTAGAATCCATGGGAAATTCGGACCCTCGAATTTGATGGAGAAGTCTGCTGACCTCTAGACGGGCATATTCAGACTTGGAGTAGCTCGGTGCTGATTGTTTATCGGCAACGGAGGGACCACTTGAAGCAGAAAGCTTGAACTTGCGGCCGTCAGCTCGGATTTTGGCTGAAAACCGATCATTTTCCTCGGCGGCACGTGCCCGGAGATTTTGCGCCGGCGTTCCCTTTGGATCTGCAGTTACACGAAAGAAATTCTTGTTGGGTGGATTTTTGTAGAAGCCGTGAGCTGCTGGGACAACGAGCTCATTGGAAGCATAGAAGAGTTCAATGAGCTCTAAGCGCATCTCTTCGGGGGCGTTTTTGGCGGTGCCAAGCGACCTGAGTTCGGCATCACAATCATCCAAGGCCTTTTGAATCTGTCTGCGTAATGTGTTGACATGCCTCCCAATGTGCTGCTGAAGCTGGAGACTTAACCTTTGCTTCAGAGCGCTGGCTCCGCACATAGATGCCGGAAGCGAGCTCCATTTGCCCTTGGAGAAAAAGTCTCGTTCAGCCGACCGGCGCTGCTCCGCAGAAGGCCAGGGTTCTCCTTCACTTCGTGGACCTGGGTTCAACAGGACATACCAGCCCAAGCGAAAATGGTTACGCCGGTCATTGTTCTTGACGAGCTCGATGAACTTGTCCTCAAGACCAATGGAGTCGGTAAGGTCAGGCTTGGTGAGAACGCCGATGGTGCGGGTACCGTTAGGGTCGAAATGTCGAGCCTTGGTCAGTATGGGAGCCTGGACGTAATCGGAGTTCCCGCCAACGACGGCAAGGATGATGGTACGGGGACTCCGCATGTAGCGATCGGAAAGCGCTTCGATGATGCGGATGTCTTCAAGGGACTGGTCCTTGTTGGGGTTCCGTACCAAACCAGGTAAATCCACAAGAGTCAACAGTGGCATGTCCGGTCCTTTCTTCTCCACCACCAGAATGTCCCGTGCAGCAAACCGTCCTGGAACACCCTTTGGAGCAATGAGTTCTGCGGCTCCCATCACCGTAAGATCGAATGGGGAGCTACTGTTGATCAGACGACCAAACTCTAGTAATTGTTCTTGCTCACTAGAAGGGCGGTTTCTGTCGGGAATGATGGAGACGGTGATGCTGGACTCGGGGGATCTGCGCAATCTGATTTCGGTAGCAAACCTCGTACACGCGCCAGCTTCGCGGGGGAACGGGATTCCAGTGAGAGCTTCGAGGACAGAGCTTTTGCCGGCCGACTGGTCGCCGACGACCACAATCTGAGGCAATTTGACATTGTCGAGTTGGGCGTATTGGAGTTTCTCGAGCAGGTCAAGCAACTGTCCCTGTTCACCGGCCAGGTCTCGGGCATCGAGAGTTGATTCAAGGGAAGATGACATGACCACCTAGGGGACCCGATGACGAAGCGGGAAGACTAGAACAAAATGATGTAGTGGGTTTGATTTTTCGACTGTGATGTGAAGTATGGAGGTAGTAGAACACGTATAGAGCTCAGATGATGACTTGAGTCGAAAAAGACGAAAATAGCACACCAAAGGTCTCGTCAGCACCTATTACCTCTCCACAGCATCAACGCGAGGAACTTAGTGACACTTGCCAGAATACATGATTATGAGGTATCACGCAGAAGCCGTAGCCAGTGCAACCGCGATGTGAGAGAACCATGGAGAAGGGACAGATTCGTGACTGTCCGGTGCAGCATTCCTGAGGAATTGACGACTCGCGGAGAAAAACATTGGCGATTCCATGGCGACAAAGAAAAGCCTCGCTGAGAAATCTCGGAGGGTTTGCGATAAGTGGGATAATAGGTTGGGTGATAGCTGCCAGTTTGGTAGTGGTTGCGTTGTCGATGTGAAACTTCCATCTTTTCAGTGCGAACAGTTGGTGAAATCGATCCCAACTGTCAGCGGAGCCTGCCGGGCATTGATCCATCTGTGGCTGTGCAGAAGCCCTGCAAGGCTGCCACATGTGGCTAATCGATCCTGGCTCACTTGTGGACTGTGCCCAACGGTGGATCAAGGAAGCAACGTCACCCCGCATGACGGTGCCCAGCCTCCAGTCGAACCCCAGTCGCAGCGGTGTCGACCACTCACTGTCACGCCTTCCGCCTTGTCGTCTCCAGTTGATGCTGCCTTCTGCAGAACACGCCGGCGCTATCATCGTCGAAAGTTAGCGCAGGACAACACACCTGGCACCACTGCGGGCACCACTCTCACGCCTCCAAACCCGCAAAGCGAACCACTGCACTGCTGCACCACCAAAATTCCCATCACACCTCACATCCACATCTTTGCGCCTCAGCCTGACAAGATCTTTCCGCCGCTTCTCCTCCTCCTCCTCCTCTTCCTTCCTCGAATACGATGCGGCTGTACTAGAGCGACCATATCCCAATGTCGCCCTCGTTAACACGGCCACCCGATCCGACTTACACGTAACCCGCCTGTTCACGCGAGCCTCAAACCACGATCCCGGAGGCTGAATCCGATATCCGATCTAGCGCACGCTCCCGCCTGTGGCCGGCCACAGCACAGCGATCGCCATGAACTGGATACTCGAGGCTGGAGATGCCGACCACGAGAAGTGCAATGGCGATGACTACGTTGGCCCGGGAAACAAGGATACCTGGTACCAGTTCATCATCTCGGTCTCTCTGGGCATCTCGGCCTTTCTAGCTTTCTGTGTAAGTACCTTTACACGCGCGCGCCCATCAAGGTATCATAGCATCATCCGCTAACCTACATGTCCCCAATATTCAGGCCCTCCGACCACGATGGAAGTCTCTCTACGCTTCGCGAAAGAGGGCGTCCATGGCCGATCCCTCGATCGCTCTCCCTCAACTCCCAGATACCTTCTTCGGATGGATGGGCCCCCTATATCGCGTCACCGAGCAGCAGGTCCTCGCCTCGGCCGGCCTTGACGCCTTTGTCTTCCTCAACTTCTTCAAGATGGCCATGAAGCTGTTCGTCATCGTCTTCTTCTTCGCCCTGGCCGTTCTTGAACCCATCAACCGCGCTTTCCCCGATGACCTCAACACGTCAGAGGTCCCGACCACCGAACTGTTTCGCCAGTACACCTCCCCATACGGCCACACCACCCTTTACGATGACGACCCCGAGCAGCCTGATGACAGCTTCAAAAAGAACAAGCGCTACCTGTGGTCCTACCTCGTATTCACCTACTTCTTTACCGGTCTTACGCTGTTCTATATGAATCGCGAGACCTTCAAGGTCCTCCGTGTGCGCCAGGACTACCTTGGAACACAATCCACCATCACTGACCGGACATTCCGCTTGGCTGGGATTCCAAAGGATCTGCGCACAGAGGAAGACATTAAGAATCTGGTAGAGAGGCTGGAAATTGGCAAGGTCGAAAGCGTCACTCTGTGCAGGAAGTGGAAAGAGCTCGATGATTTGATGGACCAACGGCAGTCTATCCTCGCCAAGCTAGAGGAGACATGGACTGCTTACTTGGGCCAGAAACCAGTGCAACTAGCTAGGGGTCCCCTTCCAAACACGGCTACCAATGGGCATCTTGAGAACAGTCGCCTCATTCCAGAGCTTGGGGACGAGGAAGCGGGCGAGAGCGGCCGTCTTCTCGGCAACGGCACTTCCGGTCATATCTCGAGCGAAAGACCGCGACCTCAAACTAGGTTTTGGTACGGCTTTCTCCGCTTGCAGAGCCGCAAGACCGACGCTATTGACTACTACACCGAGAAACTCCGTGTCTTGGACGACAAGATTCGTGCCGCCAGGAAAAAAGACTTTAAGYCGACCGACCTTGCTTTCGTGACCATGGACTCTATTGCAGCCTGTCAAATGGCCATTCAGGCGCTCATTGACCCCCATCCTGGCCAGTTGCTAACAAAACCCGCCCCTGCACCATCCGATATCGACTGGAGGAACACCTACGCATCGCGCCTAACCAGACGTGTGCGATCCGTTGCAGTGACTCTCTTCGTTTCGTTCCTCAGCGTCGTATGGCTTGTCCCAGTTGCCTTCTTGGCCTATTTCTTGAGCATTTGCACCATCGAGGATTACCTCCCCGGCTTTGCAAAGTGGCTCAAACAATACGAGCTTGCCAGAGCACTTGTCCAGACCGGTCTCCCCACGGCCGTCGTGTCGTTGCTCAACGTTGCGGTTCCCTACTTCTACGACTACCTCTCGTACCAACAGGGCATGCTCTCGCGCGGCGACGCCGCCCTCTCCGTCATCAGCAAGAACTTCTTCTTCACCTTCTTCAACATTTTCCTCATCTTCACAGTCTTCGGCGCCGTCACCTCTATCATCGATGTTCTGCGCGAAAGCCTGAAAGACACCACGTACATCGCCTACGCCCTGGCCGGCAAGATCGAAAACCTCGGTGTCTTCTACACCAACTTCATCATGCTCCAGGGTATCGGCCTGTTTCCCTTCCGCCTGCTGCAGTTCGGCAGCGTCTTCCTCTACCCCATCAACCGCATGGGCGCCAAGACCCCGCGCGATTTCGCCCAGATCGTCAGCCCGCCCATGTTCTACTACGGCTTCTACCTCCCCACGGCCTTGCTCGTCTTCATCCTTTGCCTCGTCTACAGCACCCTGCCGCAGGGTTACAAGGTCGTCGGCCTCGGCGTCGCCTATTTTACTTTAGGTTACTTCACCTACAAGTACCAGCTCCTCTACGCCATGGAGCAGCCGCAGCACGCCACCGGCGGCGCCTGGAACATGATTTGCTACCGCATCATGCTCGGCCTGCTAGTCTTCCAGCTGACCATGTCGGGTTACCTCGCGCTTCGCAAAGCCTTCACCGTCGCGCTTTTGATCTCACCCTTGCTGATCATCACGGTCTGGTACGGGTACTCGTTCCGCCGCCACTTTGAGCCGCTGACCAAGTTCATTGCGCTGCGGAGTATCAAGCGCGGCGAGGACAGGGGAGAAAATGCGATTCTGGATGAAGATCTGGATGGCGAAGGGGAGGAGACGAGGGAACGCCTTAGGAGGGGGAGTACCGTGGATGAAGATAAGGAGAAGGGGGCGAAGTTTATTAACCCGAATCTTGTTAAGCCGTAAGTCGTTTTTTTCTTCTTTTTTTCCTGTCACTTTCTTTCCCTCCACCCCACTACCAAAGCAAGCAAGTACTAACACCCTCTCCAACAGCCTCGAACAACCCTGGATCTTCAAAGACACCCCACCACTTCCCTCCCCCTCCTCCGGCCTTTCAGGGTTAGAAGATCGCTACACCGACGAGGAACAAAACCCCGGGGGCGACTTTTACTCTCGTCGACCCACTCGCAACGCTAACGGACTCCGCGTCGAGACCTCACGCGGTAGTTCGCAGAGTCGCGCAGACACTGGTGGTGGTTATGCAGACCTATTAGGCGGAGATATGTACTCCGGCCTTGGCAGGGGAGGAGAAAGAACGCCCCGGACTCCGGCTGACACGCCGAGGAGTAACGCATCTTCGAGTGCGGCTAGTCTTGGTGATACCCATATTTGGAGAGACGGGTTCTGAATTTTCTGAACTTGAACTTTGATAGAGTGGGTGAAAAGGAGGTTGTGTATTCCATACGTCGATACGTTGTTGTTGCCTGTCTGTAGCTGGCTCTCACTGCACTGTTTTTGTTGTCTTTTGGTTCTGGGTCGTTGGGACGGCGTAGCTTTGTTTTTCGCTTTAGACATGAGATAGGAGAAAGAAACGTACATCATTATCACGAATTTTTTCCATACGGGTGTGCTGTTGTATATACAGTAGAGGTACCTTACACATTGCAAACATTGCCATCGATCATATAGATGGCTGCTGGTCGGTCAAATGCCCAAGATGCTTACCTACCTATGTTCGTCGGGCATGGACCTCAGGGTATCCTATACCTGATGTTTATATAAGGATCCAAAGCGCCGTGAATTACCGGTAAGCTTAATGGTGTCTTGTCGTAACGTGCACTGTGCGGGCTACTCGCCGCGGATGGTCGATTGCAGAAGTTCGAGAAGTTCGAGGGTGTTCGAGATAGGGTTTAATTAACGACATGATGGGAAACTTGATAAGATCATGTTATATGTGGTCGGTCTTCAAAAACATCAACATAAATAATTCACTGTAGAGGAAAACGCACCCGTTATTTTGAAGTTTTCTTTCTAATCCGACAACTATTATATCTACAAACTATTTCCCACTCGTCCTTGTATTCGGAACGGAGTGTTTACAAATGAGCAAGCAATGTCCGATCGATATCCGGCAACCTATGACCGCCAAACTATTCGAACCCCTTTCTCTCATCTTCCTGGCCTAACCTTCCCTCCTCCGCTTCTGTCTTCCTTCACGTCCTGCACCACTCTCGGCTCCAGCATCTTCCCCTTCTTTATCTTCAGCAGGCCGCTTCCGACCACCTTCACTAACCTCTATATCCTCGTCAGCTTCTGCAGGACGACCCTCACCGGCCTCGTCAATATTCTTGTCAACCTCTTCCGCCTCGCCACCTTCCTCGCCCTCCTCACGACCAAACATCCTAAGCGTGAACTCAGTCTTCAACCTCTGCAGGTACGACACCAATGCCGCATCGTCCATGCTCGAGTCCAGGGCTTGTCTGATTACACCAGGCAAAGCCAGCAGAACCTTGTTCTGCCTCGCTTCTCTCGCCTGCTCTCCACTCTGCGGTGGCCTCTGACCATCTCGCAAGACTTTCAGAACCTCCTCAGCTTTGTCCACTGCCCATTCAGGAAGAACACAGCGAGCAAGTTCAATGCCGTAGTCCTCATTCTGCACGGGACCTCCGGCGAGAGTGTGTGGCAGTGTGATCTGGGTGTTTTGGCCGCCCGTTTGGCTTTGTCCTTGGAAGTGAACATTCAGGACATCTCTCTGATAGGATGCGTTCAAAAGTCGAGCTGATACGATTGACATTAGCGGTGAATGAACGGAGAGGGGCTTCCACTGAACATACCAAGACAAGTGAAATGCGTTGCGAAAAAGACGCGTGATTTCATCTTGATCAACTTCTCGCTGACAGCAATGGCGATGGCCAGACCATCCCTTGGCGAAGTGCCTCGGCCGAGCTCGTCCATGATGATCATGCTTTCCGTGGTAGCTTGCCTAGACATTTTGTCAGTTCATTACCACTGGAATGTTGGAGAGGAGGGAAAAGATACCTTAAGATGACATTCGTCTCCCTCATCTCGACACCAAATGTTCCCAGGTTGTTCTCAGGCGCATCATCCGTGGAGACTCTGGCAAATACTCTGTCACAGATGGAGATGGACGCAAATTGCGCGGGAATAAAGGACCCCATTTGTGCCATGATTTGAATGAGGGCAACCGATCTGATGAACGTGCTCTTGCCGCTCATGTTACCGCCTGTGATCACCTGGAAGCGTCCGGATTGATCACCAGAATAGACATCGTTTGCAATGTAGTCGCTTTTGCGTACCTCCACAATTGGATTCCTTGCCTGTTTGAGAACCATGCTATCAGTTATCATGGGTCGAACGTAGTCCTGGGTGGTGGCAGCTTGTGTGAACGAGCAGAGCATATCGAGCAGTGCAACAGCATCGCTGATATCGAACATGAGACTCGAATACTCTTGAAGTCTCTCTTTCAGCTCGATAATCATTTTATCGCTCTGCATCGTTGCGATATCTGCCTGAAGCTGGATAGCCCTGCTCCTCTKGAGAAGCTCGGTTGTCTRACATTTGAAGTGCTTTTTGTCACGGGTGCCGTTGATAATGTCGAGGCYGGCGATTGAGACYTGCTTCCACTGGCTGACCTTGCCGAAATTCCTCTTCTGAACATCGGATTGGTTGTTTTGCAGTTCACGTTCGACATCCGAGTAATCAAACTTGAGGCAATACCGCCGGTTGCTGTCCATGCACAAGTCTGCACCATTTCCCAATACCTCTAAGCTGCGTCAGTGATGATAATCCTGATGCAGGGAGATTGACCTACCGTTGAACTGGTTGTTTAGCATATCAAAGTACTCGTTGAGGTCATTCGTAAGATCTTTGAATGACCTCCGTGCTTGTTCAAGAACGGCATTACGCCCAGCCTGACGAACTGTTAGCACCGTAAATACAAACCAAGAAAAGACGACTGACTTTGACGGCCCACATCCGATTGTTCCTCAAATCGATTGGGGTTTTGCTGTAGGTAGCATCATTTTCTATCATCTCTTCCATGGCGCTTTGGATGGGCTCAGTGTGCTCTGGTGCAAACTTATCCTTGGTCCATCTCAACAGGCGGCTTCCGCACCCAGCTGCTTCAAGTATACTATGCAGTGCGTCGATACCACGAAGATATTTCTTTAGCATGAGCATGTAGTTCAACTCCTGTTCCGCTTTGGTAAGCTCCGCGTGGGTTGGTAGGAGTAGACCTTGATTCGTACATCCGGGAACGCCTTCCTCCAGAGGCTGGCGTGGTTTGGGTTGTTCCTGGTTAAGCTTTGAAAGAATTAGCATGCTAGAGGGACTGGAGAGTTCTGAAAGCAACTTACCCATACAATGACGCGCTCAAAGTCAATCCGAACAAGCTCTTTGAGTGCTTTGCGCAACTCACCAAAAAGCTCTTCGTTGGTAGACAACTCATCAACTGATTCATACCGTTCTATAATCTCTTCCTTGTCTGTACTCGGCTGCAGGAGGGTTGTGCGTAGCAAGCGCTGTCCTTGAGGGGTTTGGGTACTGTTCAGTATACCGAAAAGCGTCGATTTCTTTGCAGTGGCTCGTCGTGTGTTCTGCAGCAGCTCCAACGAGGCAACGGTGGTGCGATCGATACCCATGGTATTGAGTGGCTGGATATACCTGACTCGTAGCGCGTTGCTGGCAAAATGGATGTTCAGCTCGTTCTGTACATACTTCATTGCCTTGATATTGTTAGCCAACGATCTATCTCCACAATGACGCCGATCACTTACAGCAGAAAAGGCACACGGAGTGTAGAAGTTGTTCTCAAGGTCTGACCTGAGGGCAATCACTTGATCCCGAAGTGCAAAACGCTCAATCATCCTGAGCCCTTCTGCCTCACTCCAATGTTCCCTTCCCCAAAGCACTATGGGAACTGCTGGGAAGTCTTGCTCTAGACAAGAAATGAGCAAAGACTTGCTGCTATTGGTCGTGACGCTGTTGACAACAAGGAACTTTTCCGGTTTTGACGACATCTTCCACAATGTGTCTCCCAGTCGCTGATACATGTACTTGTCATCGTTCAGGACTCTGGCTAAATCCACTTGTCCCGTAGTGATATTGATGACTGCAATGCCAACCACTTCCGCAGAGCGACTCTCTGATACAGCACAGATGACGTGATCCCTTTCTTCAGAACTGACGGTTGGAGCTGATGTTTGGACAGCTGATTCTTTCTGTGGAGTCGTGATGAGAGAGGACGCAACTATGCGGTGTCTTCTCTGGAGGCTTGACTCTTCAGCATCTGAGTCGGAGTCGGAGTCACTCAAGACAGGCGTGAGCAAGGTTGATCTGGTGCTCATTGCACGACTCTTGGTAATGCGATCGTACAATGAGTCGGATGGTGGGCAGGATGTACTCTTAGGGGCGTCTTGCTGAGAATTGGCCTGAGAGGAAACCATGGAGACGGGGGACTGGGTGTAGAAGCTTGGAGCAGCCGGCTTCCGTCTTGTACCCTCAGCCTTTTTCAGCTCAGCAAGACTCAACGAGTTGGATGTGCTGCTCCGAGAGCTTGACTGAGAGATTATAGATGGAGTAATTGCTCTCGAGCCGGGAGTCGTACCAGAATACTCATTCAGGTCACTTAGCGGAGTTCTGCTTGAGTACCTGGCTCTGGGGACACTTGCGCCGCGGTCACTTCCTTGTTCTTCTCCCCTATCCCGATGATAGGAAGACGAGCTTGAGGTAATATGCGGAGATGGGTGTACAATTTGTTGGCTGGGCATTCTAGGACTGTTGCGACGCGCACCCATATTGGAGCGTCGTGGCTCGACGGGAGTAGAATATCGTGTACCCGTGCTGGCCGGCCGGCTTGGTGGTAACGGTCTGTGTTGGCGTCCACCGTGGGCTGCGGGAGAGCTCGAAGCTGAAGTATTGCCAAAGTAAGGGGAGCTGCAAAGATCTCTTCTAGGCCCTTCTTCGACTGCCGGGCTTTCGGTAATACGACGCTGGGGCATGAGGTGTGGTGGTCCTGGTCCAGGACCCCAAGCTCTTGTTGCCGTGATGTTCTCAAAAGCAAGATATGGGCGACCCGCTCCAGCGGAGTTCCCGTTGGAACTCGGATAATAGTTGTGCTCGGGACCATACCCGGAATCATAGCTGAAGTTACGGGGATCGGAGATCGGAGTGTGGGGAGCGTGCCCCTGGGTGTTGACCGGGTGGAAGGGAACATGGCTACGGTCCATGGTGTAGTTGCCTGTCACATAAAAGTCAGCTCCTTCCAGGTTGTTACGTTTTTCTTCCTTTGCTAGGTTTGATTCTGGACTTGATGTCGTACCATGGGTAACAGGCAAGTTGCGCTCATGACTCTGGGACACGGGGTATCCGGGCGGGACCTGCCTCCCTCTAGGATCCTGCCAGTCGTACTGGGCGGGAGGGTAAGCTGGCAGCTGTGGATGTCGGAACGACTCAGGGATCATATGGAGGGGCTGCCTGGGCTCGATAACAACATCATTCATGAGCGCTGATCCCCTGGTGAAGGCTTGATGGCGTGGCTCGCCTCCGATGGCAGCATCGGACATGGCTCTCCTGCGCCAGTCATCGGACTGTAGGCGAGGAAACCGACTCTGGTGCGCTTGAAAGTCTTCTTCCATGGCGCCGGATGGTGTTGATGTCGATGTATCGGAATGAGGGCAAGTGGGGGTTGGTGTTTTCTGACTGGTTGTTGACATTCGAGTGAGAATCTGGGGAAAGTGCTGTGATGACAGACGCGTCTTGGATTGGGAAGAGTGCAAGTTAACACTGCCACAAATTCGAATCAGAAATTCAGCGAATGGCGTACGACGCGATTTTCCTAGGTGCGGGCGAGGAAGGTGCGGGCGAGGAAGGTGCGGGCGAGGAAGGAGCGCCCGGGTCAGTCAACTTTGTGCGTTGGAAGCTCTGCTCTGTGCGCCTTCCTAGAATTCATAAACCTATGGTGCAACAGAGGGCCAAAAGGACATGCATTCGCACCTTCCTCCCAGTATCCAGGTAATGAACTGATGCCTTGCACTTCCTGTAGTGTGACAAATGAACTCATGATCTTCCACTTCCACCTCCACTCATCCCGGTCTCATCGGCAACTTCTTGTTCGGTGTGGCTCACTGACATGATAAGAAGCTGACAAAACCCAGCTCAGAATGCCCTCAGGGAATATGTCGCCAGGACCGAAAATCCTTCAAATCTCCTTGACGAAGCCTACCTCAACCACACGATCCATCGCCAACCGCAAATTCGCAATCTTTGCCCGGGTGTTATCCCTGATCCACAAGAACACCGACAACATGAACCTCCGAGCAATCGGCGCACCGGGCTTGATTCTCATCTGCTCCTTCCCAACCACGTACAAAATCTTGGAAGCATACGCACGATCAAGACGAGCCAATTCTGCCGCCGCCTTTTCATCGCGGAGCTCGACGGGGAGTTGCACTCCATCAGGACCCGATGCCCCTGACGATTCTCTCTGGTGAGAAGTCTCCCCCTCTGTGGCCTCCCCCTCCCCTTCGCAGTCCGTGTCCTCACCCGTCCTCAACTTCTCTAACGCTCTCATTCTCTCCACCGCCTGTCTCACTACAAACCGCCTGATTTGTTCGTAAATCAAAGCCGCCAAGTCAGGACTTATCACATGATCCATGAAACCATGCTTGATCACCAGCCTATAACACCCCGGCACCGCAGTGAAATGCGACACAGCATACCTCTCCTCCGGCAACACCGTCGGCGCCTCGACTGGATGCAGATGGAAAAACACCGCCACCTCCGGGATCGCGACAAACTTGGTCACATAGTGCGTGAACACCGCAGGCGTCATCACGCCCGTCTTGTCGAAGAAGATACCGAATCCACGAATTGAGCTGAGCGGGTCGCCGCCCCATACTGGTTGCAATCGTAGCCGGCCACCCTCATCTTTGTCCTTAATAATAAGATGCGACGGCTTGAATCTGTCTTCGGCCTCGGCGCGCCACTGGTTCTCCTTGCCGAAGCGCCAGAGCAGGAACAACGAGGTCAGAATCCCGGAAAGCGTGAGCGTGAACCAAGCGCCTTCGGGGACCTTGATCAGCGCCGCGGAAAGGTAGAGGCCGTCGACGGAGGCAAAGACCAGCCAGGGGATAAACACGAGGAATGGCGAGATCTTCCAGACAATGAGGGAGACGAGCGTGACCATGCAGGTGTCGAAGAAGGTGACGAACATGACGCAGACGCCGTAAGCGTTGCCTAGCTTGACGGTGTCGCCATAGACGGCGGTGACAAGGATGGTGCCGAGCATGAGCAACCAGTTCACAAAGGGAACGTAAATCTGCCCGTGAAAGGTCTGCGAGGTGTGCACTACCTTGACTTGCGGACAGTAGGAGAGTTTCATAATCTGGCTGATGAGCTGGAAGGTTGCCGTGATCATGGCCTGGCTGGCTACTATGGCAGCAAGAATGGCGATGACGAGACTTGGGTACAGGGTTCCTGGAGGCGTCGCGTTGAAGAAGGGGTTCGTGTAGGCGTCCGGGTGATGGCTGATGTAGGCTGCTTGTCCGATATATGCCAGCAGCAGACAAGGGTAGGTGTAGCACATCCAGCTCAGTTGGATGGCACGAAGACTAAACGCTCCTAGATCGGCAAAGAGAGCTTCAACACCAGTGAAGGAAAGTAGAACACCGCCAAGCATCCTCCAAGCGCGCGTTTTGTGCTGGATGAAAAATTGGAAGGCAAAATAGGGGCTGAAAGCCTTCAAGACCGTCCAGTCAAATGTGACTAGGTTGTAGATGCCAAAGGAGAAATTCAACCCCAGCCATACGATGACGATGGGCGCAAATGTGGAAGCAAGCTTGGATGTACCGAGTGGCTGGATCAGGAACAGAAGGACCAGGATGCCGCATGTTGTGCCAGTGACGGTGGACTTCGAGATATCAGGCTTGACGACGGACAACCCCTGGACAGCACCGAGGACCGACTGGGCCGGGGTCAAGACGCCGTCAGACATGACCATGGAGACGGCCAGGATGCCGATGACTTTGAGCAGAACATGGGTGAACCTGCTCCTTTCGAGTTTGGCGCGTAAAGTGCGGGTAGGCGGTTTGAGATCGCCGGTTAGATGTCTTTCCATTCTAACGGTCACTTCTTCTCGCGGATCGCGTTCGGTGATGTTGGCCTGCACGAGTTAGCGCCCAAAAAAATGATCAGGCCGGAGTTTGAAGAGACTGGAAAACTGCACTCACAAATCTTGTGAGCAAGGAGTAGCAGCTGAAGGTACCACCTTCACCCTCGTTATCCGCATGCAGGATGACAAAGATGTACTTGAACGTGACGAGAATGGTAATAGACCAGATGACAACCGAAAGAACTTGAAGCAAATCGGTGTGCGTGGGCGGTGCAGTAAACGTCGACGAGAACACGTAGAGAGGACTGCACAGAAGACATGAAATGGTTAGATCGTCATCAACAGGGTAGACAAGAAAAAAAAAGGGTTATAAGTGTCGCATCACTCACCTTGTTCCAATATCTCCATAGATCACACCAACAGATTGGTAGGCCAACCACAACAAAGTCCGCCCCTTAAACACCTGCTTCTTCTTCTCATACCCATCCCGCCAATCATCTCCCTCCTCAATATCAAGATGTGAGTGCGAGGTGCCCGCATCATGAGAAGAGCGACTATCGGCCGGCCTCTTCCCGCGAGAGATGATGCTGCGAGGGTTGAATACGCCTCCGACTAGCTCGGGGCGATGCGAGCTGGACATGGAGCTGCCTCTTGAACGGAAGTTCACGCCGGTTGAGTGACCGGCGGGCTCCCGATCGGGATCATCAGTGTCTTTTGGGAAGGAGGGTTCTTCAATTCTGATGGTCGTGTTGTTGGGGCCTGGGGCTGGCTTTGGGGTGTTTGTGTTGTCCATGTTGTTGTCAGGGTCCAGGGATCAGCTTGCTGAGGGAGGATACATCTACGGAGGTGAAGGAGGGGTGAAAGAGATGGACGACCGTGAGGGAGGTAGCAAGGAGGTCCTTGTAAAAGATTTGTACAATGGAGGAGAGGGAAGAAGCAGGAAGTGAGGTGGTAGAAGCACCGCCGCCGCCACAACTTGACAAAGAAGAGCAAGAAGGTCCTACTCTTCGCTCAAAGAGCCTTCAGTCCTCACAAGCAGCTCGAGATGCAACGTCGAGCTCCCTCGGCCGGTTATATATCCGTATGTCGCTGGTATCTGACGGGAGGATGGCAAAGACGAAGAATAAGAGGCCAACCAATCCCGCCAGGAGGGAGAAACTCCCGTCGAAGCCTGTCATTCTCTCACTGTATGTGGGATGGGCCAGTCCAGTCCAATCTTTGGAGGCGATAAGCTCTCTCTACTCGATAAAGCTCTAGCCTGGCCGGCATAGAGGTAAGCTCGGTAAGGTAGGGGTGCTCGAGGAGGTCCGGCCGTCATCGTGGGGGCACAACCTGGAATGGGCTCTATCGATCGACAGGGATATCAAAGCCGGATATTCGTGGTATTGTAAAACGCCTCTTTTGTGTTGCATGGGGTGGTGAGAATGGCAACTTGCCCGCGCTTGGGAATTCCAGTCCCGGTCCCGAATCACAGCATCTGACAGCAGACTGACACAAAGCAGCTGTGAAAACCCGGAACCGCATACTGAGTGAGCATGATGCATGCATGAAGCAATAACGCTTCTTGAGCGTGCGCCTGAGCTTGAGCCCTGGGCCACAGGTTCACTGCACAGGACTGCACTGCTCTGCACCCCACTGGGTGGTGCACGGTCTGGTGATGACGGGGGAAGAAACACTGCCCGCTGGGTGTGTGATGGAGTTGCAAAACGGCCCTGCCGATTTAACAGCGAGGTGTAAGAAGAGATACTGTATTCCAAAGAAACAGTTGAACATGGGATGAATGATGGTCCATTCACACCAAAGCCGCCTGGCATGATGCCGGATGCCGCGGGATACAAGCAGACCGGTACACCCAGCGAGCAGGACCCTCAACGCAGTGCTCACAGCCCATCAACATTCTATCCCATGCATTCCATGTCCAGAATAGGCATCCCGAAACTTCAACCTCTCAGAGAAGAGAGCAAGGACATGGAGGGGTAGCTTTGAGCTCCCTCAATCAAGCTCCAGCTCGTCGCACTGGATACGGGACCCGAGGGATGAGACTCGAGCACGAGCCCGATGTTGGAAGGCCGGGGACAAGATTGGAACCTGGCATCCCAATGACAAGTTTTTCTTTGTCGATGTTCGTCTCATTCACCCCACTGGTGATCCATCGTATCTCTCACAGCCGATGCCACCCTTCCAAACCCGTCATGCTGGACACTTGCAACCCAGGTCCTGTCCTGCTTCAACACGGCATTGGAGGGCATGTGCGTGAAGCTTATCTGGTCCCTTGATCTGCTGCAACACTGCATTTTGCATTTTGCATCAGTTGCATCCGAGTCAGCACTGCCACTCGCTCTATTGAATCCTTCGAGTTTTCGACAAGGTAGTAGCACGTGGGTTGGATGGAAGTGTCATGTTGGATGGATGGGTTGGTTGACTGATGAGAGGATGGAGCTCTCCGGGAGGCCTCCCCTCTCTCACACAGTCTCTCTCTTTGTCAAGACCGGCCGGGATTGAGAGTGCCCGAGTGGGTGATGGGAGTGACCGCGGTTGAAACAAGAAACCGACAATAGAAAATCGCGCGCACACGCGCGGGCGGCTCAACTTCCAGTGTCGGGATATGGAGCGGTGGCCGTGCGTGATTGGTTGGGGATAACTCTGACATTCTCGCTTCGTTAGGGCGTACGTGCGTGCAACGGTGCAACTGTGCGAAGCAGAGGTCCAAACCCGGAATTCTTTCCTTTCAATGGAACGAAGCGAAGGTGAGGAGACCGGTAGGATCTGGAGGACGGGAGGTCGTGGAGGATCATTGATGGGTGGGGTGAGACCCCGTCAAAGGAAGACAGACCAACGCGCTGACAGAAAGCAAGAACGAGTTCACATTGGAAAGAAAGACTATAGAAATCGCGTTCGCTGAATGGATGAATTACATATCGTGAAGTATCGTTTGGTGTTGTTCGCTCCTAGGAGTGACATCGAAATAAGGTTGTTTCGCTAAGAATTCGTCTTAAAACGTTTGGTGGCAGTCTCCACCCACCCACCCCCTAGATCGTCCCCAACCACACCCTCGACCCTGGGCGCTCTAGGCGCTTCGCCTCTCTACCTTCATTTGCGCTCTTGTTGCGGGGAAGCACAACGTTTTCTTTTTACGTCGAACCTTTCAACGTTCACGATATCAAATGCTCACGATATCAACTTTGATCGATTTGCACAGCCTCAACTATGGAGGCAACTTCTTTCTATATGTCTCCTGCCTTTGACGTGGTGGTCTGACGCTGTCCCGATTGAGACGAAGGCACATCATGCCACACGCAACCAGAAAACCCGCTCCAGACTCCAGTCCAGTGACAAGAAAGAAAGGAGAAAAAAGGACAGTCGCAAATCTGGGAAGGCCACCCTACAGGTATCTTGGAAGCACAACTTTTATCTTCCCACCGAGCTGGTTACACCTAACGTGCATGCTTTTTGAAAAGTACCCCCTTTGGAGCAACAAGACGCGTGATAGGGGGTACCCTTACTCCGGGTCCTATTCCCTGCGATGTCGCATCATGTCGAAGTAGGCGCTGTATCGTCTTGCCATCCTACCTCTAGGCCATACCCCAGGGAAACCAATCCCAGCTAGTCTTCTAATCCATCTGGTCAACGGTCTGCGCCTCCTTACCCTTACCCTCATTAGAACGAGCCTTCTCTGCGCCCTCTGCCTTCTTTCCATCCTCCTCGGTAACCGCAAAGCGCCAGCCAAAGGTGTCCTCGATCTTGCCGAGCTGGATGCCCTTGAGTTGGGAAAGAAGCTTGAGGCAGATGTCGCCAGCGTCCTCCTGGCTCTCGGGGAGGTAGGTGATGGTCTCCTCTTCGGCCTCCTTGTTGAAGGAGACACGAGCGTGCTCTTGGGTAGCAGTGCTGGAAGCGAGAGACTGGTGAGATGACGGCTTGACGCGCCTGGTGATTGAGCGAATGGGGACGAGAGCAGCGGCGGTGCCAGCGGCCATAACTTCCGAGAAATTGGGGAGTTCGGAGTACTTGATCTGTGTGGGTGGTAGAACAGGGTGTTAGCGACTGATCCGATCCAGATACTCGGTTGAGATCCATGGGAGAGAATATCTCCGACTGTCGTGGAACACTCCTTCCGTTCGGCAGTCGTGCTCCGGTAATGCCACCAGGTAGGCAGAGGTCTGGTAGCATATGCCACCGAAGGCCTAGGCCTAGAAGATGCCCTCCGTCGCACTTCCGGCTCGGATCTGAAATCGGTGCTTCCACCACTCCCAGGCCCCTGATCCGATCTTGGCACCATGCCGTGATCACCGAACACCAACATAAAAGGGAAAACCGGGCAGACAACAGTCTGGTGTGAACAGAAAGCGGCAAGCAAGGAATAACTTACCGGTCTCTTCTCAACCTTCCACCCAAAGCTCCTGCCAATCTCCTGAATACTATCGCTCGTCACACTGTCGATAACGGCCTTCGAGCTGGGCACCACAACAGTAACATCATCCTCCCCTCCATCGCCACGAATCACACCAATAAACCCGCTGGTGCTAAACTCGTCCACCTCCTCGTGCCTCGCACTATCCAAGTGGAGGGTGATATCATACCCCTCCTTCCTCGCCTTATCACTCCAGCGCAGCACAGGCGCATAGTTGCCTCCCACCTTGGCGCTACCAGTACCGTTGGGTGCCGCGCGGTCGAAATCCTCCAAGATTAGCGCCTTAACGGGGTGAGTACCATGGTACACGCCCGTGGGAATGACAAACACCGAGAAGAGGTACTCCTCAGGCGGGCTGAGGCCGAGCTGCGCGGAGCTACCGAAGATTTGGGGCCGGATGTAAAGCGCCGCGCCCGTCTCGTGGGGAGGGACGTACTCGGCGTTCAGAGCGACGGCGGCTTTCACGGCGTCGATGAACAGGTCGACGGGCACGGAGGGGATGCTGATGAATTCAGCGGAGTGTTGCATGCGTCTCGCGTTCTTGTCGGCACGGAAGATGGCGATGGAGTCGTTGCCGGGGAGGCGGAAAGCTTTGAGACCCTCGTAGGCTTGTTGCCCGTAGTTGAGGGCGGGCGCCATGCCGTGCATGCGCAGGTAGGGGTCTGTGACGAACTTCAGGGGAGACCATTTTCCGGTCTTGACGGAGTAGTGCGACTCAATGTGGCCGTTTACTGTGAAGTGAAGATGGTTAGACGTTAGCGGACTGTTTCTTTTTCGTGTTACGCGTAGTCGCGGAGATTGGCGTCATTGTATCTGCTCGTCCAACCCATGGACACGATATGGATGGTCGTAGAAGATATGTAGAAGGGGACTGGCAAAGGAGATGCAGGGACTCGGGTCTAGGAAGCTACTACCCACCTTCGCGGACCTTGAATCCGACGTTGGACCAGTCGATGGTGCTGACCGGAGGAGGAGGGAAATTCGCCATGGCGCGGATCTCTTCTGGGACTAGGCCTGGTCTACTGCGAATATTAGGAATTGAAGTGGTTGCTCTGGTCAACAGTTCTGGTGATGATTCTTCGTCAGCTTCTGGAAGGTTAGAGGAGATAGGTAGAATGGCGCAAGATCGCGAGGTAAATCTGAGAAAAAGTTCAAGTCTTTAGTGCAACACAAACGATACCAGAAATTATCCCGCAGACGAACCGCGACAATAAGAAACATGACCCGGGGGAAGCATATCACTAACCTATACCGCTAACACTTTGTAATTTGTATTCACGAGCTCAACGTGCTCAGGATTTGTTCAAGGTACGAAAAGAAAAGCAACAGTCATCCAGTCCTCGAGGTTCCCAAGGTTCCTGCCGCCCTCCGATTTACGGCTGAGACGCATGCATCAATGTCGGCTATATGAGCACGACGTGTAAATGGACGCCGATGTCGTTGCTGTAGGCTGACAGGGGTTAAAATTGATGACACAGCTTACTGCCCCGCCATTCTTTACCTGCCCCGCATCAAGCGACCCCATCCCGCAGGGGAAATGCTGTCTTTTGAACAAAATAAGATGTGGACAGTTCTGGGGAAGTGATGTCATCGTAACCATCGCGAAATTGTATCTGTAACTGTCCGGTGTAGGTTTCTGGTCATTAAGACTCTTTAGAGATGGGGGTAAATGATATTCACGCGCATATTGTGCGACAGAGCATGTACAAGGGCGAGTGTTCTTCAGGATAGAAGGTAACGCCTAGTGTATAGTACGATACGCCTCTGTTACACTTGTTCATACATCAGCTGATTAAAAATTGCCCTTTGTGACAAGCTCACATGTATTGCTAGTACGACATTACGCTGAACAGAATCTGGTTGATGTGTTTGCATTCAATTTTGAGGCATATCGCAATTTTTCAATTGCTCGGCAAGATGAGAAAACCTTTTGAGAGAAACCGATGAATCTTGCCAGCGACGCCTGGCTACCTTACTCTATATATATACTACCTTGTGGTGCAATGTAAAAATGATCATGATGCGCCCCATTTTCCGTTTCCCATAATCCCATGCTTTCCATACCACTCGTCATCGTTGCCGTAAAAGAAGAAAGAGAACCACCACCATGTGCACCGCCGCCCGTTGTAGTGTTCGTCAGGACCGTGTCCTTTCTGTTGCTAAACGAGTTCCCTTAGCTTTCAGATATTGCCATGCAGTGCTTGGTGATCGCAGATCGCTGGGCATATCGATGCACTTCTGTGTGGTGCTGTAACAAATGTTGTCGAAAATGAAAAGAAAAGAGAACAAATCATAAAGGTGAGAAGGCAAAAGCAGGCATCCCCCTGTTGGGAAGGGCTCGCGATGCAAATGCCAAAAATTCTACCAACGCAAAACGCCACGCAAAAAGGGGATGCTGCAGCAAAGCAAACAAGCAACGCCCGGATTGCTCACATATTGCTTGAAGGTGGAACAGATATAGAACTTCTCCGACGCTGATGCTCGGCAGGAACCCTATATGTCATTGAGTCGGTAAATGTGGCCTCGAAGAGAAGGCTACTGCTTACACGACTTGAGACAGCTTCTGGAGAGCTGTAAGAACGCCTACAAATCAAGTTAGTGACTGGTATATCAGCCGAAAGAAAAGAACAGAGATCTGCTTACCACTAACGCCCTGGGTCAACGTCGCCTTAGCCTCAGTGTTTCTATTGCCAAGGCTGACAGTCACCACCTCCTGTACTGTTCCCTCCATGGCCAGCTGGTTGGCCCACTTGAAGACCTTCTCGTCGTCACGACCGTCGCCAATAACCATGAGGAAGTCAACCGGTGATTTGTGCTTCTCATCTGGTCCCATCCGTTTCTGCAAATCATCGAAGATCCTCTGAGCCGCGGTGCTCTTGGTCCAATCTATGGGCTCAACAAGCACGCAACCGTCCATGGGAATAGCGTGAACGCGTTGCTCCTCGCAGGCGTCATTGATGTGGCTGGCTAAGTCGGAAGCTTGTGTAGCGGCCGTTTCGTAATCGTCCGCAGACTTGTAGTGGAACACCAAGGAGCAACGACGTTCCTCAATCGCCGCTCCCGGCGTACGCTCCAAGTAGTAGGTCATGATGTCCTGGAGTGAACTCTTCCAAGAGCGGATCTTATTGGAATCGGCCATTTCGGTCCAAGTGTTGCTTCCGCAATCCTTGAGGTAACATCCGCTTTCAGCGATGAGACCAAGGTTAGGAACACGGCGGAAGATACGGTCAAGCTCCTCTGGACGTCTACCAGACATAACATAAATAGTGTTGCGCTCATCGAGCAGAAGATCGTTGAGAACATCCAGGGTGCGTTGAGGGCTGACCGGAATGATTTGATTAACGGGTCCCCAGCTGACAAGAGTTCCCTCGAAGTCTAGGATGAAAAGGCGGCGTTCGGTGCGGTTGTATTGCTGCAACAACGTGGTCATCGAGAGGCGAGGTACTGCGGTCTGGTCGCGGCTATGTTGCTCCTCATAGACCTTATCCAAGCGGAGCATGAACTCGGAGAACCAGTGCGAGCCGGTGTGAACGTTGACGGCCTCGTACAGGTTCTTCCAGCGGCGCTCCTTCTCCTCGCCGTCCATCTCGAGGGCCTTCTTGATGGCATCTGCACAAGCCCTGTAGTCCCAAGGGTTCACCGACAACTCATTTCCACTGAACAACGAGGAAGTACCCGTGAACTCAGAGAGGATCAGTGAGCCGTGCTTCTTCTCGCTGAACTTGCCGTCCTGACAGAAAAGGTATTCGTGGGATGTGAGGTTCATGCCTTCACGTTGGCTGGTGATCATGAGAGCATCAGCGATGCTCAACAGCGCAAGGTACTGGGCATAGTCAATGTCCTGCTTGAGGTAGACCACAGGTTGATATGCCAGGTTGGCCCAGGAAGAGTTGACGCGAGTCACAATGTCAGAAACGGTAGCGTCCAACTCGCTCTTTTCGCTTGTTGAAAGGGCAACCTGAATGAGAACGACCTTGTCCCTCCACTCAGGGTTCATGTTCAAGAACATCTCGTAGGAGAGGAGCTTCTGACGCACGCCGCGGACGTGGTCGAGCTTGTCGCGGGCTACGATGAGCTTCTTGCCTGCGTAGCGCTCACGCATGATGTCGAGCCAGCGCTTAACTTCGCTCTCTTCACGGTGACTGCTGAGGCTAACAGGGTCAATACCGATCGGGAGGTTGATGACGTCGACAAAACGGTCCTCGAGCTGAAGACCATCCGGGGTGGCTTCAACGCTCAGAATGCGGCTGCAGGTCTGGAGGAAATGTCTGGCGTACTCACGGATCTGGAATCCGATGAGGTTGGCGCCGAGCATGCCTTCAAGCAACTCCTTGCGAACGGCCAGACATCTAAAGACCTCTGAAGAAGGGAAGGCAACGTGCAGGAAAAACCCAATCTTGGCTTCGGGAATCTTCTTCCTAATCATTCCAGGGACCAAGAGGAGGTGGTAATCGTGGATCCAGACCGTGTCTCCTTTCTTCCAGTTCTTAACAATCTTGTCGGCAAACGCCTGGTTGACGTTCACGTAGTACTTCCACGAGTGATCCTCGTACGCCTTGCTCTTCGGGTTGTCCGGGATCTGGTAGTGGAAAACGGGCCACAAGATCTGCTTGCAAAAGTGGGAATAATGGCCGTCGAAGTCTTTGTCCGAACAGAAAACACTCAGCATGTCGTGCTCAGTGGCAAGTCTGTCCTCGATGTCCTGGAGTTGCTGAGTGCCCTGGAGGGCGTCCGTGGGCATACCCAAGGTGCCAATCCAGGTGTACTCTCCAAGCTTGCCATCCCTAGCAGCTGCCTCGGCGGCGTTGCGCAAGCCACCGTTACCCTGATCGGCGCTAACGATCTTCCAGTCGGCATGTGCAAATACGCGGTCATGGCTCTCGCTCCTGACGAGGCTCTGTGGCTGCGTAATGCCTTGGCGACCCATCTCTCTGGCCTTCTGGTTCAGAGCACGGCTGCTGTTGATCAGCGAAGGAGGCGGAGGTGAGTTGGCCCGGGACATGGGCTGGTCCGGCCGGCCGCCCCATGTCGGAGAGCTTCGATCGATTGGAGCACGGTAGCCACCATCGGGAGAGAAGGGCATTTGGGGAATTTGCACCTTCAATCCATCCTCGTTTGTCCAAGGGTCATGGTGCTTGCGGTCTTCCGTCGGTGTGTGCGGAGGAGTGATGTGATGATGGGCTGGTTGGAACAGGCTGGGAGGTGTGTTGGGGAATGGCTTCTTGGCCTTGCTCGCTGGTTTCTGCGAGGCCGAAGCACCTCTTGGCCGGGCACCAGGCAGGTTGAAATGAACGGTCTTGGGGAGAAAGCTGTCAAGGTTCCCGTCAAGTCAGTAAATGTATCCATGACCTCATTCCCGACATTTCATTGTTAGGACCCACCCATCCGAGAGGGGTAGAAGACTCGGACAAGGTAGCCTGGTGCAGAAATGCGATGCAAACGCGAGGTGAAAAAAAGTTTAAACTGGTGAGAGCTTACAGCGAGGCAATAAAAACAGTCATGATGGGCGGCTTTAGTGCTGACAAGCTGATAGGTCGAAACTTGGAAAGACTGTATAATCTGTTGAATGGTATATAGATGTGATGGAGATGATGGCGACCGGGATGTCTGCTATCGGTCGTCTGTCGTGCTCATCAGATATGGCAGTGAACGCGTCGCCGAGCTCGAGGGCGTCGAGGGTTGTATCGGGACTTTTAGGTCGCGTCAGAACCTGTTGGGCGCAGGAACCGGGCGTTCAATGTCGGAGGCGAACAAGACGAGATGGCGGTGCAGACAATGGACGTGCGTAAGGTAGGACGAGTCAAGTATCCGGGACTCGGCAGAAGTTGAGGAGGTTGGAGATGGTCGAGCTTCCGCCTGAGGAGGGGGACTCTAGGTTAGCTAAGAGGGAAGAAGGAAGAATTTCATTTGGAATGTGAAAAAAATGACCAAAGGACATGGGAGAAGCTAGTGGTAGAGCATGACCAAGACCACGGGGTCACGGGCAGGGTAGGCAGCATACCTTAGTTTCAAAAGTAGTGCTTGGGCTGGAAGGCGCGATTACTCTTGGGTCTCTACTGCCAGGGGATTATGCCGGTGAAGGAAGTGGCAGTGGATGGATGTAATGGACTGAAAGGAGTTCAAAGACATGAAAGTCTTTTTGTGGGAGGAAGAAGAAAGGAAACTGTTTTTATTTATCGAGTGTCAGCCCAATTGCATGCATTTCCTTGACATCTGCTGCCCAGACACATGCAGCGGGGCAGTTAGGTGAAGCTGCCCAAAAAGAGATCGAGATATTGCTCGTAGACGGCCGTCGACTGGACGAGGCGGGTAAACGAACAGGGCAATGACGAATGTGGTGCTGAGGAACTTGAAGCAGCCCGGCGTTGTAGTGGAGCCCAGCCTGAAAAGACTGCATTGACCGACACTGACGTAACAGCGAGCAAGCTTCCGGTGCTAATGCACAAAGAATACTGACCCTGCCATCCCGCCGCCGGCCCATCTCCATTCCCATTACGCCCACAGTAAGTACTCACAGTGAACAGAAAGGCAAGACCGGCTCGACAGCGTGGTAGTTGCCAGCCTCAGACGCGGCACAATCACGTCAACGGGGACATGTGTGAAGAAATAGAGAGCTCACTTACTCGGAGAAGGGCAAGAACTATGGGTTTGGTCTCGAGGGATGATAGGACCTTTTCATCCGGGGATGGGTCACGCTGCTGATGATAAGGACAGAGGCAGACAGAGGGAGTTTCAAGTATTGTGGGAAAGAGCCAAGGACGACAGAGTGGTGCATATTATGGATGTTCAGATGATGAACGGGGATGTGAGGACTCCAGCAAAGAAACCACGAAACACATGGAAGAGTGGAGGGGCTTCGGTGATTTTTATTTTGGGCAGCGGATCGCTCGATTCGATCGATGTCGACGGGAAGGCGGGGCCGTATGGGCCGGGGATACCAAACAGAAACCTCACAAGCCACTCCGAGATGGGCTGGGCCATACAAATCCTCGAAAAGCAGAACACGGCCTCTTTTCCGGTACCTCAACACTTGCGAAAGAAAGAATGGTGTGGGTCCCGTCAACTGAAGAAGATCTTGAACATGCAATTTTCAGTCCTCCCAGCCATGMATGGCTGGGTCACGGCCAAGCAATCGCTTGGGTAGCAGAATTGTCACAATGACCCTGTTTGCCTGATTGTTCTCTTGACTCCTTCTGCCTTGTCTCTTCATCCAATACTCTGTAATATGACCGGCGTACGTATGCCTACCTTGTGCCCAGCCGCTCCTACCTCTAGAGTTTCTGCAACTCTGTCCTGTGGCCGGCCTGTCATCTTGATGATGACTTGAAGAGGGCCAAGAAGGAAGCACGTTTTGGCAGTTGCGCCAGGGAACAGGTTGAATTTCCCCTGTTGATGACAGGGATCACGTTGGAATCGTGATGGACGCACTGTGGCCGTGAAAGGTGGATGAGCACCGAGGTGAGGGGCCGCAGTCTGACAAGGGTTCGGGGTCCGGAGCAAAGTGACATGCCCCATGGTTGTCTTTTTTGTCAACTCCATCCCGTCTCGACATGGAAACTCTTCATTTCTTCCTATCCTTTGGTCTTGCCATCTGCCAAAAGCTTTAATCTTACTCGTTATCTTTCTATCTGACGGTCTGACCTGACCTCAGGATGCAGGACGGACTGCAGCTCCCATTTGACATGAGCATGACGTTCCCGTGCGATCCTCCCGATTCGATGTCTCGACTTTGGTGAGACTCGAGATTGCAAAGGTATCAAACGTGCTTGCTTATCTCTTTCTTCTTCTTGGAGACGGTTGTACCCATCTTTTCTGGAATTCAGTGGTCAGCAACCAAGCCCAATCTGGGGCTTGCTTTGTTTCACCAACACCACCATCACTTTACAACCACCATCCTCTTTCCTGATATCCTATCACGTAATCCTACCTCTCATTACGCAGCTTCCAAAGGGCCACATGTCTGCGGCAGCTGATGAGCTCAAACAGCAGGCCGGTGTAGCAACATGTTAGTCATAAAGATGCTCGTGATTTCCACAGAGTCCGCAGCCTGTGGCCGACGGAAGGAGTAACTGAATGGGAGTCCATCAATTCTGAGCTCGTCGTCCAACAAATTTCTTTTTCAGCCGGCGCTAATGTGACAATCGACGTGACGTGCTTGGCCCCAAAAGCCTCGTCTGTAAACGTCCATCGAGTGACATATGTGGAATAGGTATGTTAGTGCCAAGATCAACACTGCGACAAGGTTGCATATGTAGATGTGATAATGCTGGTCAGCACCGCGAAAGGTACGCGAGGCATAGAATTTGCGGTTCGCAGTTGACACTACACCTCTACCGGGGGGGAAATGGTTAATTCTCGTGAACTTCGAGTTAGTGCAGGCCGGTGGCAGAAGACAGAGCCATACAAAAGACTAGCACTTACGCCGGCGAGAGATCCTGGCTTTTTGTAGACCGGAAGTATCAGACTAACCGTTTCCCCACCGGCAGAGGTGCACCTACCTCTAGATGCCTGCCGACCTGGATCAAAACCTTCTCAGCATCATCACCTTCACATGGAGCCCATCCATGATTCGTCCTTGGCGCCTACCTGCGGCCTCCCGATCGTGAAACCGAAAGTCTTCGATGCGGTAGGCTTGTTGATCTGGAGTATAGTGTCAAACTTCCCACAAGGACCTTTGTACGCCTTGACTCGCGATGTAGGGTGGTTGAGCGCCGTTGTCTTTTGAAATGTGGTGTACACATACATCCGCAAGGCTGGTATCTTGGCCCAGACCGGACTATCAAGCAGCAGCATCGACGGGTATCCTTTGCGTAATAGAGTGGGGATCGGTAATCCCTGAGTCTAAACTGGAATAGCTCTAGTGCAAACATAGGGACATGGAGGACAGCACTTGTACATTTACAGACGCACATGGGAAGAGTATCACTGGGACAGTCTGGAAGCTGGCCTTGTGTTGAATCTGGAGTATCAGAAGGGAAGAAACTGAATCCAATCTTGCCCTGCCTTGGCCCTTTGAATTGATTGGACCGCGAATATCAAATTGCCTCTGAAATCTAAGAGTACAGTGATGAGATATTTCACCCGAATACCACAACCCATCAAAATGAGTTTGAGACAAAAGACAGGGAATCGGCCCAGCAGCCGGCTGTAAGACGCCGTCGATCCGGCAGGCGGTTTTGATAGTCAGAAACTCAGAGGCGCATTGCATGCTTCCCAATTTCCGACCTGTCAAGCGATGGGATGGGTTTTCGCCGAATGCGGTGCGATGCTACCAACACCAACGACCAACGGGGGTTGCGGTTGTTTCGCAACCCATCCACAGTACACAGCACATGGCAAGGAAAGATCCTGAAAAAAAGACGATTTGATCATCTCCAGATTGGACCCTCAGACCCCTTTGGTTGACGGACTCGAAGAACCACGGCACGAAGGGCTGGGACACACGAACACGGCATTTTGTTGTTCAACAAAACCTTTATAAAATCTCCGGACTCCGGTCACGGGGTAGGGCAGAGAGGCGAGTACCTACATTTATGGCATGTGTAAATGGCTTCTACGATGGACACAAGAAGCACGTTTGCGTTTTTTTGGTGACCATAACATGGCAAACCCTTTAGAGGTAGCGTACCTAGTTGTGCCATCGTTGACTTCCAGTCCACTTGTTGTTGATGAGTCCAGTCGGTCCTGGGGCTGTTACTCCGGGAGACGGCCAAAAGTGGAAGGGGTCAACCTTTCCCTATCAAATATCTTCAAAACTTATCCGGCCAGATCTTCAACGCGGTACCACAAGGGTGTCCAGTAGGATCGACAGCTTTCGAAACGTGCTGAAGGGACGGACTGATGCCCGAAGACTGGACAACTACACTAAAGTCGGGTCGGACTCGCTTCAATCCGTTGATCGGCAGATCTTCAGAAGGAGCTGCCTGGCGGCGCTTACCAGCCAGGCTTATAGTGGTGTACGTAAGCTAGGTGGTTGATGACCTAGAGTTAACTTCTCGTGACGATCAAATGTTGAGAAGTGACGAGTGAAAATTTCGGTCAGATGAGACTGACGATGGCTTCGAGGAGTGTGCAAGTGGAAGTCGCAACACACCAAAAAAGGATGGAATGAGGTTGTTTCCCGTTCAATTTTCGATCGGGTCAGGCAGCCAAGAAATAAGCGTTTACAGGGGTGATTTCTATGAGAGCAGGTGCGGGGGAGGGGGGATTTTCTGTACAGGTGTACCCACTGGCCAAGCCAACCATAGAAGGCGCAGTTGTCTTGTCGACTTGTGAAAAGGGACGGAACCTCCCAGCAGCAAGAACGTCGCTCAGAAGCCCAGAGTTCCAGCTGCATGGAATCCATGGATGGGCTTGCCGTTTCAAATGGGTGTGACATGAATGAATGGGGCAGGCGTGTCCCGATATCTCCCGAGATGCCACTGCATTTTGAGGGTTGCGGTTGGTTGTTGACGAAGGTTGGGGAACAAAAAATCCAACCAGCATTTGCAAAAGGTTGGTTTTCTTTCTGTAGCACAAGGGCTTCTTGTTGAAAATAAAATCTTCATGGAAAGTCGCATTGGCTGCTATTTTCAATACCCACTCACCTCTCGCTCGTTCTGGGTTGCGTGTTCAATAACCAAAGAAATAGCTCACCAAAGTGCTAATCAAAGATGTCATCGCGAAAAGTATGAGGCATAACCGAATGCTTCTTCATTGGTGTGACGGGCAAACGAAATCACAAAAAAGCGTGAGGCATTTGACAACAGAAAATGTGACAAGGGCACGGAGAAGGAACAGATGAAAATGAAATGAATGACCGTTAGACTTGCCGTTCTGATCTCCAAGTCTTGGAAACATGGAAGTCAAGAAGGAAAAAAGCGGGGCCGGCAATCACGGCGACGCCGGACGGCGGCACGGCGGGAATGGAAGGCTCGACTGCTACAGAACCGGGACCCATATGACAGTGCAGTGGAAGCCTCCTTCCTTGGTGTGCTTCACAAGAACAGGAAACGCAAAAGTGAGAAGGCACGAAGGAAAGCGGCCGAGATTCTCCGCGCAGTGTGCGTGGTTCATGCTATTGCTTTGGGGAGGTTAAATCACCATGCCGTCTTAAGCTGTCTGCAACTCTGAACATTAACGATTATCTTTTCACTAGCTCCAAACGCCATGATCAACCAGCGACGTCTCTCTAGGTGAAATGCATATCACTATCCTTGTCTATATCATGGCATCTAACACGCTGCATGATCCGCACAATGAGAACTTTTCCATCAGTTGTACGTGTATGCTGCCATAGTATCAAAAATGCTAAAATGAACCACCGCCGGGTATCGCTTAACGTAACCACGCCTGTCTGTCTATGGTGCTTTCCCCCAAATCCTTTGAGCATCTTTCTTGGGTCCTGGTAGGCCCATTCCATCACCACCTTTGCCCAGCGATTCTGGAAGTTTGGCAGAGGCGCAGTCGGCAAACACTTATCAGCCTCACAACACCACCATCCTTTCGAGTCGATGTGGTGTGCTGCCAATTTGCGTTTTGACTCAGTCAGGCCTCTTTGGTGAGCCGATAATGGTAGCTAGGCTGACGTCCAAGAAAACTTGGCTCGTGAACATTGCCGTTAAAGAGTGTTCCTGGCAGGTTGCCATGCAGTATCCGAGGCCGGCACGCTCGTTCGTGCGAACTGCTGCAAACACCACGGAAGCAGGCCAAGAATCAAATCACACCGCTGTGAGGCCTCCACCGGGTCAGATAGAGCCGGTGCTCCCGGGTTTAGTTGGCCGGCTGTAGGAGGGTAGGATTCGTTCCCGCTCTCTCCTTTAGTTCCTCCATGTCCTCACGGCCTTGTCCTTTCCGCCAGATCCTACCATCTTGCCATCCGGCGACCAGTCCACGGCGTATACCTGGAAGCGAGGTTAGAAACATTTCATTGGAGACACCGATGTCGGGGGCTTTCGGTTTACATACCTCGTCTTCGTGTCCGGGAAGGTCCATGGCGAGAGTGCCGGTGCGCACATTCCATGCCTTGAGGGTAGTATCTTTGCTAGCCGTGATCAAAAGTCTGCTATCGGCGGACCAGGAGCATTGGTATACCTGAAGTATCAACGTGTTAGAACTTTCCCGTCGTGGTAAGAGATGCATATTGGAAGGAACTTACGGGTGCAACGTGACCCCTCAAGCTCTTGAGGAACTTGCCATCCCTGGCATTCCAGAGCTTCACGCTGTTATCCCAACCAACCGAGGCAATCAGAGTGCCGTCAGGAGAGAACTGAACCTGGTTCACCTTGTTCTGGTGTCCCAAAAGTCTAGCAACGGGCTTGGTACCATTGTTGGTGGGATCCCACAGGTACATGGTAAAGTCATCACTGGCAGATACTATCCGCTCAGCAACCTTGCCGTTGATCTTGGCCGCTCTCTCGAAACGCTCCTTAGCCTTCTCCCTCTTTCCCTCCTCAGTAGCAGGGACGTCCTTGGTGTGGTCGAAGTATGCGGTCCTAAGGGCATGGTCGCTCGACAGACCGATGTGGTTAATCCAGTGAGCGTGGGATGTGAGGCTGTGTACCAAGGTGCCCTTGACGGCATCGAACACGCGGATAACCTTGTCATGCGAGCCAGTGTAGATAAGATCGGTTCCACCCCATCGCACGCAGGCAACGGAGCTCTTGTGACCGCTCAGGACATGCTCGGTGCGGCCTGTGTTCACGACCCAGATTCTGCAGGTACCGTCCTTGCTAGCACTGGCAATCCTAGGAGTGCCGTCTCTCCACAAGTGGTAAGGCTGCCACGCCGTCATCAACACCCATTTGGCGTGGCCCTTGAAAGGCTGACCAACGGGCTTACCGGCCTCGGGATCCCATATCCTCACTGTGCCATCCATGCTGCAGGTCGCTAGTTGCTCTCCATCGGGTCTCCAGTTGACGCCGAGAACCCAGCCGGTGTGTCCTTTCAGTGTGTGCTTCGGGGTACCGGTATTTGTGTCCCAGATACGGGCTGTGTTGTCGCCGCTGCCGGTAGCAAGGCGTCCGGATGAAATAGGAGAGAATTGGGCTGCGAGGATGGGTTGGCCGTGGCCGGGAATGCGATGGGCAAGGCGCGAGACTGCTTGTACCCTGAACACAGCCTGGGGCTCGGCACTGAGTGTGATGGTGGTTCTACGCGGAGAGGTCAGCAAGACATTTTCGGGCTGTTTTTTGCTGTTTCATTGTGCGCCATACTCGAAGGGGTTCTCGACGCCATGCTGCTTGAGAAGGCCGAGGAGGTCGGAAGGGTACTGGTCGACAATGATGTCCTTGCCGGGGATATGAATGCGGAATCGGTATGGGGTGAACTCTTCGCGGTCCCTCTCGAGTAGTGTGTTAAGCAAGACAGAGATGTTCTTCTCGGTGGCATCGGCAAAGTTGATTTCGATCACATCGGTCATCTGGTTGCCATCGCTGTCGACAAAGTTGGCCTTGAAGGAGCCGAGCTCAGGCGCCAGTATCGGGGCAACATCTAGCTGTGTTGTGGTGCGCTCAATCTCCTCTCTCTTCTGGCGCTTCGACGGGGGTGGTAGTACTGTCGCCATTTTGAATTATGTTGTGCTGGGAGTTGTCGCTGAAGTGTGTTGCGATACTCGACTTCCAATTGTTGATGGGATTGGGGCCTTCTGGGTTTGCACTGCTGCCCCTGCAAAGGCTGGACGCAGCAGAATGCGGGCAGTCCAAAATTTTGGCGGTGATGGCGTGCAAAACTCGCTTGGCATGTCCCACTCCAATGGAGCTTTGACCCACAATTGCTTCCTCCATGTCTCCACATCAAGTTGTTTACGGTTTAGCGCTATTAGTGCTTCTCCACAGTGGAGCTGGCTGTCGTCGTCGTCTCCTTCCAGTTCGACATGTTGAATCCAAAACTTCCACTTGAATCATCGTCATCAACATCTTCTTAACTTTCATCATCCGCTTTCCTAACATCCAGAGCACTCCAATTCATCGTATCAGTCATCAATGGTTCCTAACAGCTCTTGTACTTCATGCCCTACCTATTTTCAATCCATGCCTGAAACCAACCATGACCATTACCCGGCTGTTCTTGACTCCTCCCAGAGGAGACCCATAATCCGATATGATGCCTTTTATCTCTCCATACCGCACAAGGCACGAAAATTCAAGATATAAAAGCAATAGCAAGCAGCTATGTCAATTCCTCCGTCTTCATCTTGATGGACCAACCTCTCAAAGACCGACCATGTTCATAGAGGAATCGCTATAACTCGGAGGATGAGCCTATACCTTCGTTTGCTCTTGCTGGATATGCCAGAAACGTGGATTTCTCCCCAATATTGAACCACTAGGCCCATTAACCCTCCGGGATTGATTCCCTTCCAATATAGAGGCTGCCCGGGTTTCCGCTTCCCCTCTTTCGTCACAACTACAGGATGACGCCCATTTTCTGTCAGATCTTTCCACATCCATTGAAGACACTACACCCGGTCATCTTATCTCCTGTCAGACACTGAGCCCTGTTGACTTGGGGAACCGTTCCGGAGGAAGTGAGGCACAACACCCGATTCAAACTCACAGTCTCTCTCGACCTTGGCCATCAAGAAATTGTACCAGGAGGTACTCATATTTGACATCGCCGAGAAGGCCACATTACGAGTTCCGCGCAACTTACGAAAAGCATACGGTGCTTCCTCAACGGCTTGTTCCTCTCCTCGTTTCTCCTGGCCCTTGTTCGCCATCCTCACATCCTCAGCCCAGTGTGACCACCTTTATAATGCTGCCATGGCGACCGCCGTACCCAAGATGACAGGCACGGGCATTGCGAGATGACATTCTGAAGCTTTTTGCGATTCAAGAGCGATACAGCCGCATGAGTCCAGCTCAGGAACGTCATGCTAGAGTTTCCAGAGCCCCCCATGGTTCCTGGACTCTTCAGTTCCAGTGTGGCATAAGATGTGAATGGCCTCCAAAATCCAAGAATAAGACCAACTTACAGTCTTCCAGCTCACGTTCATCATGGAGGACAATGTTTCGTGCCAGTGCATGAGCCTCGCCACAGAAGTGATTTATCTTCTCGCTCTCCTGGATGACAGCGTTCACACCGAACCGGCAAGCCTCCTCGAAGGGCTTCCGGCACTGGCCGGAAATGGTCAGGATGATATCCTCGAAAGTCCAGGAATGACAACAAAAGCATCAAGGTGACAGGAAAGCAAATTGCTTGCCACAGCGAGATCAACTGGGGAGTCGTGCCTTCACGTCATGGACCACGCGATATACGGTCAGCCATTTAAGGAATCCGTTGTCCGGTTAAGTGTGTCTGGCCTACAAACCGACGAAATTGCAATTTTTTCACTTCAGTATTCGGTCAATCCGGCAAGTCACGCATTCCCTTCACACAAGAACAACAAAATGACCGGCTTTTGGCTATATACTAAAAGACAGTCGACTGTGCAAAGATGGCCGCCCACCGAACACCTGTGGTGTAGTTTCATTGAGTACTTTTAGTTCGATCTGTCCTGATTGAAACTATGCGAGCTATGAAATTCGGTCTGGTCCTTCGCTGGATATATTCACTGCCTATAAGGCAACTCTTCCCGTCACTCTTGATCCTCTTTTGGTTCCGAGCCTCCCTTTGCATTTCAACCAACAAATCAACCACTAGAGACACAAAGGAAAGGACCATAGTTGGGCTCATTCACCTAACGCTAATTGTAAAGTATTGCGGCTGCTGGTGGTCCCAAGTTGGATAAGGTCCGGGCTGGTACTGGCTCTGGTACTGGCTCTGGTATGGCATCTGGTACGGCACCTACTAATATGGCTGTTGGCGGAAGCCTAAAACCTCATTCGTCAAACAAACTACCGTTTCGGTCTGAGCCTTAACCTTAACCGTCCATCTGTAATCCGAATCTCGCCTACCCACTTCAGCTCCCCATCTTGCATCCTATCTTCATCCTTAACCAACAGAGCTGGCCAGTATCGGATTTGGCAAGTAAAAGGCTGCCACGGCAATAATGAGGTAGGCAGATGCCAAAAGTGCTCCCTCGAGGTAGTTACTCCTCCCATCCCTAACGAGAAAGTTCACGATGAAGGTGCTAACAAACATGCAAACAGTCTCGAAGAGGGTAAAGTAGAGAGACATGTCTCGATCCATGATCCAGCCCAAGATAACCACTACGGGCGTCACAAACAGCGCAATCTGGATACTGCTGCCCAGTGCCACGCCTAGTGCCAAGTCCATCTTGTTCTTGAGTGCCACGCTCACAGATGTGATGTGTTCAGCTGCATTGCCTACAATGGGGATGAGGACCAGACCGATGAAGGCTTCCGAGATGCCTGTAGTTGCGTCTGCATCCCGGGCGACGATTGCATCGATGGAGTCCACCATGAACTCGGCACAAAGGGCGATCAAGCCGGTCGAGGTCAGAAGAAGGATAATGGCGGCTTTCTGTGACATGGCTTCCACCTCCGGGGTCTCCTGGGCCGCTGGCTTTTCCTCACTGTTGCGAGGCGAGCCCGGTATGCTGTCGACCACAATGGGGACTACTGCCGGTAGTTCCGGCAAGGTTCCGCGCCGGGTCCCAGTCGGCATAGACTGGACACGCCGCAGTGACTGTCCTTGTGCACCGTTCTCCGGTTGCTCTGCTTCGTTGGGGTTCTCCAGCATGGAGGCAACAGCAGTTGAGATCGGCCGGAGCGATCTGAGTAGGAACGGCGCAGTGCGAGGGGCCGTGTCCCGCTGTGCCTCCAAGTGACTGGCTAGGCTAAAACCAACATGATGTTCGTTGGTCCCAGAATTCTGGTCTCGGCCTTGCGACGGCTCATCTGCTTTTGTTCCACCCTGCTGGTCCGGCCCTCTTGCGTCATTGACAGCGAACGTGTCAATATCAGGATGGTTAGCAGGGATGAGTTCCTGCGTCTGGTGTAGCGTACCATCTATGACAGCTATCGTCCTTTCAGCGGCGCTGTGTTCCGTTGTGGTCACACCCCTGCTGTTCTCCTGTCTTCCAGCTGTGCCACCATCTTCGTTCGACATGGTCTGGGGCGCTTGTTGTGAGTTCTCATCACGAGTCCTAGGTGGAGATGAAGACGAGTTGCGTCTAGAGTTGAAGTAATGAGCCGCGGGGCCGGGTGCCGCTGCCTGCTCAATTACGTGCCTTGGCGTTGGTGCGTACAGATAGGAGTGTGATTGTAGCTGGAAGATGAGGTAGAGGAAGTAAATAAGGAGCAGGATGACACTGGTTCCCCGGCTGAGGGGTAGGACCTTACTATCCGCCTCCTTCTCGTTTTTGAACGTGGCGTGGAACGCGGTTGGAAGCATCAAGCTCAGCACACTCAGTGTGAGCAAACAAGCGCTCATCTGGGTTACGGTGCTGTTGTATATCTGCTCGCGATAGCGCAGACCGCCCCAGATGAAGCACATTCCCAGGATCAACAGGAGGTTAACCAATATTGATCCAACGAGAGAGGCCTGGACGATCCGGATTTCGTTCTTTACGAGCGCAATTCTGTTGTTCGCGCACCATTCGTCAGCTTTGAGTCTTTGTTGATCGGCACAGCAGAAGACGCTGTGGAAGATCCTGTGGCGGATCAAGATTCACTCACATGAAAATGATTAGCTCGACAGCGTTTCCAAAGGTGACGTTCATCAGGGCCGCAATCGTGTCACCGCAACGACCGGCTACGCTTTCCGTCGCGTGGCTGAGGAGCCCGGCCAGAGGAATAATCGCAATAGCGTTCATGGCGAAGATCACGCCAGCCGGCACGGACGTGAAGTCTGCAAAAACAAGGGAGTTAGCAACCTGGGAGTCTCACGCGAGCAGCACATGACGACTATGAAGTGCTACAAGTGTAGCTCATCCTGAAGGGTTAGGTGAGGTATCTCCCTAGAGCCTACCCCTGAGAAGAGCCACTGGTGTACGGCCTTCGAGCCTTGGAGCCAGCCTAGACCGCCTAGTGTCTTACAGTGAGGAGAATGTGAAGGGGATCTGATGGACTTACGGACGGCGAATGCCACCGGTACAAAGACCAGGCCTATGTTCAAGAAGCTCGAGAAAAGAATCCCTTTAGCGCAGGAGTAGAAGCGCGCAAGTGCCGAGGGCTTCTTCGCTTGTGTCTCTCCACCAGCAGCGGACACTGGCTCTCCATCCACCTGACCAGATACCACTGAGCCATGGCGGTCAGCCTCGGCTGTCGTGATTGTGCCACGGCGGCTTCCACTCGCTCTCAAGATTGGAGTAGCATCAGACCTAGTGCGCACCAGAGGCGCTGGGCCATGAGCTTTTGCCCTTGCCCAGGTCCGGATTCTGTCTGTAACCCATGGTATGGTGTTAGTGAACGCCGCTTTTCAGAATCTGATGCCGGTGAAAGGCGGATGTGAGGCGCTCAGGGCAACTCACGCATGACTGGACGGCTGTAGCACGCGGTCGTTGATCAGACTACCGCTCACTCTACTCTGAAAGAGTAAAGGAAAAAAGTGGGATGAACGAGTGTTCGGGTCAGAATCCAAGAGCTGACTACCGAGTGAGTTGAATCAGAGCAGCTGGAGTTAAGAGATGAAGTTTTTTTTAATAAAATTTGTTTACGCAAGAGAGACTTTGATGACAAGTTTTTCTGCGATGGCGGCATCATACGGCATAAGATTGCATCTGACTTGAAGCAGTCCACGGCATCAAATGAAGTGTCACGCTTATGCAAGATCGACTGCATCTAGAGGACAGGAGTTGCATCGATAGCACGTCGGTGCTTCCAGGTCTCATCTACAAGTCCTCTCATCTAATGGCGAATTCCATCTGTGACGGAAAGCCATCGAAAAAGAGAAGAAATCAAGGAACAGTTACTGGCAGGCCATGCTGTGAACTTGAGTACAGAAAGGCAAACAATAACAAGTGAACATGTCGTGTACACAATACGTTATTCAGGAGTGTTATCAGGCACACGGACTCCGCGATCGTCTTTTATCCTGTCTTCGATACGCTTCGTTGATGGCATAGACAGCTAAAGTCGAATCAAACCAATCAGCCATTCCCTTGCGAGTTACTTCATCACTGTTTCGAAACAATGCTTAAATCAGGTGCCTGACCTCAGTCAAGCCTATCTGTTTCATCTGATCTACCGCCGGGACTATCCTGGTAGATCTCCACCTCCAAGTAGAGATCTGAGATCTACAAGTACACTATAGAGCAGGGATGGACTACCTTTGTAGCCTTGCTGTACTTACTCGGTCGACCTATTAAACTCATCAATAACACTAACCGGCTTCACGAACCTGCCCAGAGGTTCGTACTTCAGGTGGTCAAAGCCGAACGCCTTTGGACCACCAAGATCGATGCCTCTCTGTGACCCCGTCCACTTGTCTGAAGCGGCGATTCCGAGAACAATGACCAGCAAGCCATACCGATACTCTGGAGTGCCCACGGCTTCACCGCTTTGAGCGTCGATGACCGAGATCAGGTCCGGCACGATCGCCAGTACATCCTCCTGTTTCTCCAACTCTTTCTCCTCGTCGTTATCGTTGTCGTTAGAACCATCATCCTCCGGTATACGGATAGCAGCGATGTTCTCGTTCTTGAACGGGATCTTGATCCTCTTGCCAGTAAAGTCGTTCTCCTCCCCACTAACACCTTGACCTCCACGTCGTCCCCCTGTTTTCCCCCCACAACTTATTGTAGTAGTAGTAGCATCCTCCGTCACATCCGTCCCCTCAATAATACACTCCCCATAAACATGTCCCATCCTCAACGTCCTCCTAACACCCACAATCTTTCCCTTGAACAACACCTTCGCCCCCTCCCTACCCCCACCAGAACACTCCTCCACAATCGTCTCTACCACCTCATCCAACCGGTTCATCGCCCTCGCCCTCGCCACCGCCCTCCCCAGCCTCCACGCCTGCGACACCGTGTTCTCCACCACCCACCTCTTCATCTCCGCGCCCGTCACGGGGGGATCGGCGGCGCCCACCTGGCAGATCGGAAGAG
>RANY01000380.1:0-31295 GCA_009805235.1 Neurospora pannonica FGSC 7221
ATTGTATTTGCAACTACGCTGCTTCCTTCAGCACTGCTGTCGTACTTCCTACCGCTTCCGCTCCGCTCTGCTACAAGTGCATAGTTCACTGTAGCAACCCTGTACTGGTACTATCATTATAGGCCAGTCAGGGCATCGCAGCAAACACTGTCTTTTTGAACCCTAATCTGAGGTTTTTGGTACTTACTCCCCTTTGTGAGACTTCCTGATAATACTGGAGAAATCGTTATTTATTTATTAGTGTAGATGTTAGAAAGCTAGTGAAATCTCTAGTTAAGTCTTTGAAATATGATTTTATTGCTGAAAAGATAGAGCGGTTGAGAGGTTGGATCTTATAAAAGGTATAAGGAGGTAAAAAAAGTAGTTAAACCTTGTGTTAAAAGGTTTTAATGAGAAAATTATTAGAAAGATGATTTGAATGCTCATTGAAGATAAGAAGGCGCTAACTGTCATTTATCTAGGTCTCAGGAAGATAAACCTCTTTTAACTAGCGTAAAGCAATTTCTGAATTGCTCTATCCAGTCGATGAGCTGTTAAACTTTTAGCTTTTGAGCTCATTATCTATATTATTAGGGAACTATTGTCCTTAGAGGCTAGTACTAGTAAAGACGATGACGGATGTTAGTCTCTTGCTCTTCGCAATAATATATTCGATGATAGATATCTAGGTTGTTACATTAATCATTATTAGGTATGTCTTTTTTGTTAGGGTAGTCCTAAAGACCTTCCTATCTGTTGATTCTAACTCTTGAAGTCCATGTTCATCCATATTAGCAATGTTAGCTAGGATAATAGCTTTATTTCAAATCTAGACTTCTAGAAGGTCGAAGAACCTTGTGAAGGCTTCCTTGGTAAATCTCCTAACTCTCGCTGACTTAAGAGGGCTAGAAAGTTTAGTCCTAACCTCAGGATTTCTCTTCAGGAATCGATCTATCTATCAGGTGCACAGGAAGTCGAAGTTATAGCCTCGTTTGAGGATGGATGTCGTAAAGCCAGCGACCTGACAGCGGTTGGGAGCACGGCCAGCCCTCTCCTTATTCAAAATCTATTTGCAAATGAAGCTCTCTTGTGCTAACGATAGTCGTTATTTGGGTATCTTCACATCACGCTTAGTGGAACAGCCTCGAACATAGTTGCCAAGGGTAGACTGAAGAATCCCATATTTCTTGGCTGCTGCACGCTAAGAAAGTCCGTTATAAATATCTTCAAGAGCTTGTTTAAGTAAAGACGAGCCCATCGCGGTAGAAATCAATCAAATCGATGGTGTTTTGGTAGAGTTGTTGTTGTTGGGAGAAAGAAGGTGGTGATGCTGAATGAGGGGAAAGCGCGATGCGACGTGGCTGCAATGTGGGGGGTGGCCACATGTGGGGTCACAACTTCTACTGCCCAGCTGACGGTTGTGATCGTCTTGTTCAGTAGACATCTCAATTTGGTTGATTGAACTCGAACCCCTTTGTTAAATGGCTTCTGGGATTTGGATCTCGGGTTGCAGGTCAGCCGGGACAAAGACAAGTCGTATGGACGGTTATTATGGAGATTGTGTATCATCTCTGGGAGTCTCCATGTTGCTCTATTGAACGGAGAACTTCAGGACCCCGAATGTTAGTGGTGTTCCAGCAAGGGAATCCTTTCTCTCTTTTCTTCTTTTCTTCTTTCTTCTTTTCTTCTTTTTTCTTTCCGGGTTCCTGCCTTCAATTATTTCTTTTCTGTCAACAATGCACTGTGATATTCAATGGTTTCAGCTATCAAAGCTGCCCCACTTTACACCGGGATTGATGAATTGTCCATGTGGAGGATTTCCTGTTTTAGACACCGTCTTTTGCCTTCCCCATTGCACTGACTTTGTACCTTTTGCCTTGGATATTGACTTTGAGGAAATAGACTCCGGGCCACAAAAAGAGGATCCGACGCTTTGGTAACAACGGGCTTTTCATCCCATATCTCCGAGTCTCTTTACAAGTAACTGCTGTAACACTTTTGTCCTCTGTTATACAATACGTCAGAGACTACGGTACCTTATCCAACCATCACCCATCAGAAATTGCGCCTCCAAAAGCTGACACGGATCGCCCGGGGATAGCCTTGTCCGGCTTCTTGTTAATTGGGGCCCGCGGGCAATATCATTTCACAGCCCCCATCACACACATCCCCTTCTGTACCCTTCCCCTCCGAATTGGTGACCGCCTTCCTTCTCGGTACCTACCTTACACAGTACCCTACTATCATCCCGCCTTGCTGCTGCCGCCTTGCCGCCCTACCGCTACTACTTGTACACGTGCGTGTTAGGTACCTATCCTGTCAGCCAGCTGTATCCCGATTCCTGGTTGCATCCTCTCCTCTCCTAATCTTATACTCCAACAAGGGGAATGAGACTCCCACCGCCCTCCACGCCGGCCCAGCTTCTACGTCTTCGATTGACGAGATCCGCTCTTTCCAGATCTTTACCCCTTGCTACGTGTCCTTCGAGTCGAACTGTTAGCACCAAAGCTAGGGCAGCGGCGATCACTCCAGGTCCCCGGTTCCAATCCCTCCTCCTCCCCCCTTCCACCGCTACCACCACCACCGCCTCCTTCAGTCGCAACAACCTCTCGACTACTACAACCGTTAAGCGAGATCAAACAACAGCCATCACCCTTGCGCCTAGTACACCCATTGTCCTTCGCGCTTCTGTAACCGGTCTCGGTCTCCTCTTTGTCCTCGGTCTAGGTCTCGGCTACGGTATCACCGGTTTCCTCGGTCAAAAGCCTACCGAGCAGGAAGAACTTTCGTCCCACACCACTATCGAAAAGAACATCCAAGACATTCTCGACGACGAGTCCTCCACCACAAACATGTCTGGAGAAATCGCCCCCGGCCGCCCCGGCAACCTCACCCCCGAGCAAGAGGAAAAGCTCAAGCAGCTATGGAAGCTCATCTTCCAAGTCTGCGGCGTCTCCTCCTCCAAGTCCAGCACTCCCGCCCCCGAGGCCGCTGCCGCTGCTGCGACCACCACCTCCGACGCCGCGAGCATCAAGGGCGATGACAAGAAAAAGAAGAGCAAGCTTTCCATGTTCTCGCGCAAACACAAGAAGGACTCGGACGAAACCACCACCACCTCCGACAGCGCCTCCACGGCCTCCGGTTCCGCCCCCGCCTCCCCCGCCATCGTGCTCAACGCCTCCACCACCTCGGGCGACGACGACAAGTACAACCAGCTGTCCAAGTTCCACGAGACGCTAGCCTCCCAGTCCCCCGCCGCCATCCGCGAGACGATCTGGTCGATGGTCAAGCACGACCACCCGGACGCTCTGGTGCTGCGCTTCCTGCGCGCGCGCAAGTGGGACGTGGAGAAGGCGCTCGTCATGCTTATCAGCACGATGAACTGGCGGGATAATGAGATGAAGGTGGACGCGGACATTATGCGGAGTGGCGAGGGCGGGGCGGCGGAAGCGGAGAAGATGGAGGCGAAGACATCGGAAGAAATTACCAAGAAGAAGCTGGCGATTGATTTCTTGACGCAGACAAGGATGGGCAAGAGTTATGTCCATGGCGTGGATAAGCAGGGGCGGCCGATTTGCTTTGTTAGGGTTAGGCTGCATAGGCAGGGGGAGCAGAGCGAGGAGAGTCTGGAGAGGTATACGGTTTATTTGATTGAGACTTGTCGGATGTTGTTGCAGGGGGGTGTTGATACTGCGGTAAGTTTTTGACATTGAAGCGGGGACTGGTTGGCAAAAGGATGTGGGCTAACGGATGACATGACAGACTATCGTCTTCGACATGACCGGCTTCTCCATGGCCAACATGGACTACACCCCCGTCAAGTTCATGGTCAAGTGCTTCGAGGCCAACTACCCCGAATGCTTGGGCGCCGTGTTGGTGCACAAGGCGCCATGGATCTTCCAGGGTATGTCTTTTTTTTCTCTCCTCTTCCTCCCCATTTACTGACATGAAAATCCACAGGCATCTGGCGCGTAATCCGCGGCTGGCTCGACCCCGTCGTCGCCAACAAGGTGCACTTCACCAACAACATCTCGGAAATGTCCGAGTTTATCTCCCCCGAGAGGATCCCCAAGGACCTCGACGGCCAGGAAGACTGGGAGTACAAGTACGTCGAGCCGATCCCCGGCGAGAACGACAAGATGAAGGATACGGAAACCCTCGACAAGCTGCAAGCCGCGCGCGCCGAGCTCGTGAAAGAGTACGAGGAGGCTACGCTGCAGTGGATACAGTCCGGTAACAACAGCGAGGAACTGAAGAAGAAGAGGGATGGGATTGCGGAGAAGCTGAGGGTGGATTACTGGAATCTGGATCCGTACGTGAGGGCTAGGAGCCTTTATGATCGCATTGGAGTCCTGCTGCCGGGCGGGAAGCTGGACCCGTTTCTTGAGGGGAAGAAGGATGGCGTGAGTGGGATAACGGAGGGTGTGGCGAAGGTAGGGGTGAGTGAGACGCAAGCTGATGATGTTGATTGAGTTGGTTGTGAGGATGTTGTATGATGGGATGGGTCTTTTCTGTTTTGGAAACTTGTATATGTTTCATGGATATATAAGATTAAGTGTTTATAATGGACGATGAGATGTGGTTGGGTCTGGGTATGGCATGGTATATACGATAGAGCTATACGGATGAGAAAGGCGTAATGAGGACGTGTGGTGTGTTCTCTAATGACAAGATCTCAAACCCAATCTGCTCATATCCGCTTGAATCAGTCACAGACACCACATCTTCCCCGGGAGTCACAGACATAAACTTCGTTCATTCATCACTCCCATAGTCCCATCCCTCCCCATACACCTATCTACAACCAACCTACAACTTCTCCTTAATCTCAGCCTGCAACTTCTTCAACCCCTCAAAGTCCGTCGGCTTCTGCGGCCAACCCACACCAAGCCCTTCCTTCTCGTTCGGCTTGGGAATCATGTGCACGTGCACGTGTCCGACCTCCTGGTGCGCCAACTTGCCGTTGTTCTGCAAAATGTTGTAGTCTACGGCGCCCGAGGCGATCGCGAGCTTCTTGGCGATGGGCAGCAGCTCGGCGAGCGAGTCGTCGGGGATGTCGGTCAGTTTTTCGCCGTGGTGTTTGGGGATTACGAGCTGGTGGGGGATGTTAGTTTTGGGTTTGGGGGGATAAGAGAAGGGGGGGGAGAAGGGGACGGGAAACGTACGGCATGACCACGGGAAAGAGGTTGGATGTCGAGAAAGGCAAGAGTCTTTTCGGTCTCGACGAGCTTGAAGCAGGGGATTTCACCTGTTTTGTTGTTTAAACGGTTGAGCAATTAGCTTGAACTCTTGGTCCGGGACTTCTCTTTACACACAACTAATTGAGAATTGGATCAATACTTACCCTTGACAATCTTGCAGAAAATGCAGGTCGCGGAAGAAGCCATTTTGCTTGCCAATAATCTGGTTACTTGCATGAGGGAAGGAGAAAGTGAGTAGGTGATAGCTTCAAAACAGAAAAGAGGAGGAGGAGGGGCTTCCACTTGACGTAGCTCGAACCTCTCAGGTACCGTAGCTTCCCGCCAGCATCAACTGCAACGCGATGTCCCGCGATTCGGCACAAGGGATCGCGGTCAGTGTCAGTGTCACTGCCACTGCTACAGGGGCTCAGCTGCACGCGGGGTGCATTTCCCCGCTGGTGTCGATTGCAACTATGGTCTTTAACCCTAACCCTCCGACTCTTTCTACCTACAATAGCTTCCTCGACAACGTTGAGCTACCAGTTGAAGAGAAAGTGAAAATGGAAGCGAGTGAAGAGCAAAATGAATAGCTATTTACAATATACAAATCAGTATATCTGCCTTCTGCCTGACTTCAAGAAACATGAAACAACTGCCAAGCTCAAGAACTGTTGTTGATGATTGTGGTTGGTTCTGCTTCAAGACCAACAACCGCTCGCTGCCTAACACTAAGTGGTGTGACTCCCTGCCGATGCTGTTAGTGGCTCGTCTAAGAGAGCTCTTGGCGTGTCACAGCCCCCGGAGAGTACCCCGCCTAACGACATCATCAGCCCAAGTGGAAGTGGTGTGTCGCAAAACCACCAGGGCATCGCATCGCATCCCACCACCACCATCTCAGCCTGACCAAGATCAAATTGCGACAAGTTAATACCCCGCCAAACTTCCGTCACTTTCCCAGCGCTCTTCATCCAACACCAAGCAGCAAACCCCCAAAACAGAACACAACATCAAGACACCATGACAAGCTACAAATCCACCCCTCTCTTCGGCGGCGCCATCGTCTGCGACCTCCCCGAACACTTCGCCGACGTCTCCCGTCTGCGTCAAGTCCCCGACCACCAAGAAGTCTACATCGACAACGACGGCTTCACCTCCATCATCTTCGACATCACCGAGCGCATCGGCCCCAGCGGCCCAACCTCGCTAGAAGAGGACGGTCGCGCGCTGACGACTCACCTCGAAGAGCTAGTCGGCGACGACGTCGAGACCGTCAAGGTGTGGAACACCACCGAGACGCGGTTTACCAAGCTTGAGTGCGTTTTCCTTTTGTTTTCTCTTGTCCCCCAACACCTTCCACCCCTCCTTTCCCACCATCAACCTTCACACCCAGCAACAAGCAACTCAGCTAACAACCAACCCCTTCCAAAAAAAAACAGCCCCTCAATCCCCGCCTACACCTTAATCGCCACCCAAACTCCCAAACAATCCGACTCCAGCGATTCCCGAAGGGGCGGCCAAGCACCCGATTTCACCGCCCTCATCCTCACGCTGGTGAGACTGGAGCGCGAGAAGACGGATATCCTGGTGACCATCAACGTGCCGCACATCAAGGGCGAGTACGACGAGGAAGAAGTAGATCTGGCGCTGGGCAAGCAGGGGGCGCTGCTGGGCAGGGCGGTGGAGTATGCGGCAAGGATTTGGGAGAGTTTTGAGGTGAAGGATTGGGGGTTGTTTAAGGAGATTTGAGTTGGGGAGTGGACTGGAATATCCGAGCAAGGGGAGGAAGAGGGGGGGTTATAAGGGGGGGGATGATAAGTGGTGGGATTGCGAATGGGTTAAATTGGAAGGGCAGGGAAATTGCTCATTGGGTTGGATCAAGTGCTTGAACAAAGCGATATTTGGGAAGGAGGGAAAGAGAAGGAAAGTTACGGCCACAGGTTGGATGAATGGATACCAGGAGGGTTTTGATGAGCGTGTGTTTGATATCAAGACGACGACGGGTCGGTTGTGGTGGGAGGGGAGGTGGATGAATGACGATTTATCAGCTCTTTAGCAGAGAAGCGTCCTCACGCAGAGCTACGACATCTTTCACGAGAAATGTCCCTTTCTTCTTTCTTTTAGATAGTATTTACACTTTACGTAGGTAGCGAATGTTCTCTGTTTGTATACGGGGGGTATCAATATTCTTTCATGATCATACACATAACCTACAACTCCACGTTCTCTCTCATGGACTCACTACCCCGCATTACCGATGCCCTCGCCTCAGTCGTCCGCGGTCAAATCAACCACGTCTATCATGGGTTCGTCATCGAACATATCCGGACTTTCCACGCCATCGTCGTCTTCATCAGCGACAACTTCCTCCAGAAGTGTTGAAAGCTTCCCAACCGTTTCCGCCGGCGGGGTTTCCTTCTTGTTCTTCTCCCTCCTCGCCTTCTCAACCTTCCACCGTTCCGCAACCTCCTTCATCACCTCTCCAAACGCCAACCCCGGTTTCTGAGTCTTAACCACCTTCATCTGCTCTTTGACAAAGACCTGATATTCAGACTGTTTAGCCTTCTCTTTCCCACCTCCCATACTCCCCATCCCTGCTCCGTCCTTGTCTCCCTTTCCTGCTGCACCGGCGGTCCCATCAGAAACACCACCACCACCACCACCACCTTGTTGACCTTGACCCCTCGGCGCAGGTTTAACCTGCCTCAAAACCCCCTTACAGACTCCACACCGATGTCTGCTTGGATCAACGCTCTTCGAATGGCGTTTATACTCTGTCCCACACCCCTTATTCTTCTCATCCCCATCAGGCCCCTGACCAGACACAGGCCCATCACAAACCCAAACATACCTAAACTCAATCTCATACCCATGTCTCGTCGTGACCTCCACCGCATACCCGCCCTCCCATTTCCCCTTTTCCTCTCCCTCTTCCAGGTTCATCTTCCCCAGCGGCGGGCCGCCACGGTGCCGGCGACCAAACTCCGAGTCGTTGACCTTCCTGGCCCACGCCTTAAATTCAGCGCCGTGCGGCCTCGTGGTAACACCATCGATCATGAACACGGCCAAGTGGCAGAATTCGTGGGCTAGTGTGTTGAATAGTCTTTCTGGGGTGCTTAATACCTTGGTCGCCAACTCAATGGAGGCATGGTGTTTCACTTCTTTCTTTTCCCCCTCTTTCTTGTCCCCCTCCTTCCCTCCTTCTTGCTTAGCACTCGAGAAAGGGAGGCGGCTGATAATACTCTCCTTCTTCCAATTCGCCCTCCCCGCCGTGGTATTCAGCGTCTTGCTCCATACAAGCTTAATCCCGCCCGTGCTGGCAGTCAGGGCCGACAGACGAGAAGAGGCCAGGCGGGCGTCGAGTAATGCCAAAAAGTCGGTGGCGAGTGAGTGTTTGTGGGTGTCGAAGGCCTGCCGCGCAAGGCGGGATTCGCGAGCGAGGAGGGCGGCGGCTTTTTGGGGGCTGGGGGCTCGGGTTCGGGGGTTCTTTTTTGGGGAGGTGATGGTGACCTCCGATGAGGGGTTGGTCGAAGGGAAGAGTTGTTTCTTGGGGGAGTGTTCGTCGTTCCAGTCGTCGACGAATTCGCGAGACCAGAAGAGGTCGGAAGAGGGGCGGTGGGGGGTGGTGGGGATGCGTGGGGGTTTCTTGGGGGATGGTGGTAATGTTGGTGCTGCTGTCTTTGGTTTGAACTTGGGGATTTTGGGAGGAGGAGGACTGGGTGTTTGAGTGCGCTTCCTCGTCGCTGTTGCTGGTGGACGAGATTGTCGTTCGGTTTCGGTTTCTGAGCTTGAGGAGGAGGAGGAGGATTCCAGCTGAAGACAGGAGAAATCCTGCGTGACATCCTCCTCACCACAGGTATCTTCATCGCTATAAGCTGTCCGTTTCGCTGCCCTTTCTGGTCGTTGGTCGCTCTCATCCTCATCAAATAACGTCCGGCTCTGGCTTCCCCAGCCCATATCCATCCGCTTGCCTCTCGAGTTGTTCGTCGCCCGAGGTTTTGTGGGAGAAAGGTGACTCTCTCTGACTGCCGGAGCCTTGGGCTTGTTGCTCAGCTTCGTGAAGAATGCATCCAGGTCTTCATCTGAGTCGTCGTCTTTCGAGGTTAATGTCGTGTTGGTGTTCCGCCCCTTTCTAGCCGTGGTATCCAACGGAGTCCCATCAGACTCAGAAGACTCCTTTGATTGCGCAGTGTGGAATGACTCCTCGGCGAAATTCTCAAGATCCTCAAAGATGTCCATCTCGTCTTCCTTATCGATTTCCATCATATTTTTGCTTTTGCTGGCGACTTGTTTCGGTGGTCGGAAAAAACCTGCCGACGGCTTTTCCTCCTTATCACTTGTTCCCACCATGTCCTTGCCTTCCCGGTGTTTCTTCGATAGAGTCTGGCTGCTGAAAAGACTTTTGGTCGTCCTGACCACCGACTTTGCAGTAACGGTGCTCTCATCTACCCTCTTCACCTCTTTTACCTTCATTCGATGAACTACCGGATTTTCAGTCTCGGAGTTGCTGCCCTCGCCCCCCTCATCGCGCATCCCTAGAGGTAGCCGAAGCCCAAATGGGTTATTGGCGGTAAGATCCCTCCTCTTCTTCCTAGCCGGCACCCCATCCTCCTCTTGCGCGGGCATCCACTTCCGAAACAAGACATTATCCGACACCGCGCCCAGAAGTAGCTTCCGCCTTTTGACGCCGGCTACTGATGATGAAGCAGCATTTGGTGATGTTGCTGACTCGACGAGCGTCCGGTTACTGCTGGGAGAGGCCGTATCCGTGGGAGGGGTAGGTCTCTTCTTGGTCGCAGGCAACGGTGGCGAAACTTTCCTTTTCTTTTTGGGACTTGGTGGGAGGGATGCGATATCTGGGAAGTCTGAGTCGGAGTTGGAGTCGTTGTTGGAGTCGATTTCGGACTCAGAGGAGGATGATGAGAAGATTGTTTTTCTTGAGCGGGAAGATGGCGGGGGCCGTGATAATCTTGCCATGATGGTCTGGTTTCTGTTGTCCTACTGTAGCTGTCCTGGCTGGGGTTTACGATAGAATATGGGCGGGTGTTGTGGTCGCTCCGCTGAAATCGTTGATGTTGTGAAAACTGTACCCGAGTGAAAGCTGGTTGAAGGTATGGTGACCAATACTGTCTGTCGTAAGAATCAATGCAAAAATCTCCTGCAGGCGATGAATATCTCGAGCGCTTCTCTGATCGATCGATTAAAGCGCAGACCACAGGCTTGGCTCTGCCCGCCACACAAGAAGCAAAAGGAATGTAGGTTGCTATGTTTAAAGTGTTGTGCAAAACGGAGAACGTTGATGATGTTTTTTGTTTGGTTACAGCAAAAGCAAGCAATTGGTTGCCATGGGTGATTTGTTAGCGTGCAGTTAGCGTCAGGAACGCCAAGCCCCTGCCGCCCGGCGTGAGATGGGTCCCTGCACTGCCATGCCGGCCGGTGAACGACATCTCTTGTGGTCGGTTTGTTCCAGAACCTTTCCCCCCACAAAGATCACGGGGAGGTTTTGTGTTGGACTCGTCCGATTCCATGAAGCGAGCAGCAATGCATCCCGAAATCTACAGATTGATATGCTGTCTCGTTTTTCTCGTCTCGTTTAAATATCGCGTACCTGTCGCTTGATGCAGATCACAAATTGCAAAAGCAACGAAGTCCGAATTTTTGCGTTTCTCCGTTTTCGTCCCCTGTCGCTGATCACCATCTGGGCAGATGTTGTGTTCCGATAGATTGGGTTTCCACAGATTACGGCGAGAACTGTGTCTATTCAACTTTTCAACTTTGCGGTGGCAGGGTGGTTCGTATCTCCTTTATTTACCTGCCTGCTGACGATGATATGAGGTGCCTCTAGTAGAGATGCGCACGTGGTCAGCATGGCAAGTATGGCAGGCGCGGGATGGGAGAACGAGATGAAGCTTTGATCTTTACACAGTAGATCAGAAAACTTCGGTTGTTCCCGAGATTTTAGTCATTGCATTTAAGGCAACTATATGGTCCCAAGTCTACAGTTTAGACTGGAGGGTTGCCCGGACCTCCATTGGTGGCGATGGGTTCATCTGGTTGTGATGTTGACTTCGAATACAATCCAGGCCTGGTTTCTTTGTTAGTCTGGTACAAAAAAGCCAAAGCTTTACTGGATATAGGAAAGCGTTCGGCTTTCTATCGGGTAACGCCGTGAGTGATATCTTCCAGTCTTGAAGGCCTTGAAGGAGACGGAGAGAGGCATAAGAGGACACCTATCAGAGGCTTCTGTGGCGTCACAAACCCTTGCCATTGTCCTATATCGCTTTAAACGGAGGACAGTTTCTCTCTTGAAAGGCCAATAAGAGCTCCAAAACTCCCCTGTTCAACCCATGATCGAAGAACCAAACTAACAAACAAACCAGTATTGTATTGTAGGTATCTCGAGAGATGATTTTGTGGTTGCTCAAACAACATTTCAACTTGTCACAAAAACCAGACAACGACAATTTTACCCGCAGATGCGAGATAAACACTCGCACACATCTGCATTGCAGAGAGCTGCTGCATACATTACCTCACTGCATACTCCTCACACTTCTCACCCGCAGACATCTTGATAATTTGATAACCTCAAGTCCCCCAACTTCAAAATCACGAAAATAACCACCAATATACGACACCCGCCGCTCATCCTCCCGTCGTGTCGTGTCTTAAAGCCACGCCACTTAGAAAGCCCCCTCCTTTCGTTCGTCGCCAGTCTTTAACTTGTCCACCCACCCCGGCACTCAAACCGTGCCACCATGCCACGACATGCATCCTCCCGCTTTTTCTTTTGTGTCACCCACCTGATACTGATACGATTGTGTGCGACATTGATTTTCGTGGGTTGTGTCTTTTATCTTGTGCATGTCTTGTGCCTCTGTGGCGTACATACCTACCTACGTATTCACCCTATCGTCTCGTGGTGAGCGAGGGAGGGTGGTTATGGACTTCCGGGACTTGGGCAACGAAACGGGACGGGAAGCAAAGGATGAGGAAGTTGGGAATGTGGTATGTACTCAAGTGACCAAGTCAAACAGTGAGTGAGCGTGTCTGTAAAAGATCGGTTTCCAACGGACTACTGGGCATTCATTCGAGCGTGGTTAATGGAATCCAAGATTTTCGCGCGCGGTTGTTTGTCTGACTGGACTGTTTGTGGACCGCGGTTTGTTTCTAGAGTCAAGATTGTGACCAGAAGTGCTACCAACTACCTAACACATTCTGTGCTCAAACTGCCACGTCTTCCTTGTGACGCCCCCGGCCAGAGACAAAAATAGTTCCGGATACGGAACAGGACCGGGGAAGTCAGGAAGTCTCCCGGTGATGGACCCACCCGGGCCCGAAACGGAGCGGGGGTCGGGACGGTCAAACTTTCCGGCTTCCTCCACTTAGGTACCCTTTGCATGATGTACCACAGTACCCATATCACCACAGTAAAAGAAAGGAACGGCCTCTCCGGATGTTATTGATCAACACGATGCACGCAAGACCGGCAAAATGCGATTTTCGTTGCAGTCCTTCCATGCGGCTGTGGACATGAACATCGGTGGCAAAATCCAGAAGGATCGCCAAGGTACATGGAGCGGAGCGTCCGGCGCTCTGTACCTGCGTCAAACGGTGCAAACTGCAAATTCGAAAGATGGAGACGGCAGTTTTGACGGCTGCCATCTATCTCTGCATCTTCTTGCCCTTACCATTCCTCCACGACAACATAACCGCGTACTATGTATAGGACTTACAACTCTAGGTAGTATACACAGTACTGTATGATTGCAACCCCGACTCTCGCTCCTTGATTGGTCTAAATGGCCAAACTCAGCCTCTTTTTTAGTCGCCAGATCTGGTCTGACACTTTGTATAGATCCCATTTCCCTAGGCGGGATCGTCTAAAGTGAGATTGCAACCCCTCGTCATCAATGGTTCTCTGGGCGTTGTTTGTTGGTTGTGTATTCGGTCACTTCACTTTAAATTTCCGAGGTCAGCATCAATGGAACCTCGCGGATGGATGACTGTGAGGTGATGTAAACGGCCCGGAAGAATGGGGAGTTGGAGACTCTGCTGGTGGTCTTCCCTCTCTATCTCCATCCCCATCGTTCCCGATTCCCGCTGTACGTTCGGTTCCTGCATCCTGAGAGCGCTTACATGCTGCCGTCAGGTACAGAGGCAGCACCATATTGCTGGAGGCAAAAGAGTTGTGCGGGGTTCCTGACAGAGGTTGATTATCGGATGTAGACTAGTTCCTTGCACAACGAAGCCATGCACTTCTTGTTATGCACCGCCTTTGACCCTCAGCACATCATCACTCACTGCACCGCACCGCATCTCCATCTCATCAGTCGCAGAACCATATCATCGCCAACAATCGAGAAGTCCGAAGGGGCCTGGCGGGGCGACCTTCTCTTCTTCGAAGCTCCTCGCCGAACGGAAACTGGAAAGACGGAGAAAAAGGGTGGAGGTTAATCTCCAAGTGGATACCCCGTGCCTTGAAAGGAACAAATTTAGCTTCGTTTGTGTTCTGCTTTTTTCGGTTGACACCATGGAGAGCTGGAAATAGAAAAAAAAAATGGCACCAAAAGAGCTGACAAGTGGTAGAGTCACACGGACCACCCGACGACGTGCCATTGCCCCTGGCGAGCGCAGAACGATGATCCCTGGCTAGCGGGGCGGCCAGCGGGCAGCTCCACCCCAGCGGTCGTGGTGACAGCGTCGAAACTAGGATCCACAAGAACCGTACTTTGGGGAGGTCTCATTGGTTGGCGGCAATTGGCAAATGCGCCAAGGTAAAGTGTCGTTGAGCGTTGACAGGTGGTATCGGGCCACCAACACACACCGAAGTGCTCGGTCAGCGTGTCTTCGACGAGTGTTGAGACTGTGTGAGGTTCTGACTTTTGAGGGAATGAAAAGAGTGGACTAAAAGGGAAGGCCTGTCTGCCAGCACTGTGTTCGGAACAATCGGTTTCAGCAACGGGCAAGGGGCGATTTCGAGAACACTGCCTCTCACTGCTGGCCGCGACGGACAAGGGGCGGCCGTCACCTCACCTCACCTCACCTGGCAGCGATGCCCAGCGGCCGGGTCGGAACATCGACGGAACCTTTTGGTTTCTGTGGTCCTGGTGGTTAAGTGGAACATTGGGATGGACAATTGAATCCTGATGATGGACAAGGGCGCAGGGTGTGGCTCTCGCTGTTCGGTACCACGGTAAAACCAGTTTCAAGTACTGGATTAGGTAAGCCATCTCAAGGCAAGTCAAGTCGGGGGTCTGGCAAGGCAAGCCAAATCAAGGTAAAATATAGTTGACTTGCCTTGTTAACTTGCATATTGTATGCGTTTTGGTACGGTAACCCGGCGAGCCCGGGTAGTGTAAAAATGTACGTGCAGATTTATGCAAGTCAACAAGGCAAGGCAAGTTTTGGGTTATCCTAACACTGGCTTGCCTTAATAATCAAGAGGCTTTTTAATGTAATGTAGATGTCGAATCTCGATCCCAGCGTGCCAGCGTGCCCAGGTGGAGGATCAGCGGTGGAGGAGCCCGGACGGATCGCGCAAATCTGGAACGATAGAACGGTGAACGTCGGAGCTGGCGAGCTATATACAGTACAGATATCAAGTGCGCTAGAACGATATTTGGGACTCTCGATGCCTGGCGGGCTGGGAGTGGGAGCCGGGTTCCTTTGCCGCGTTGCCATCAACATTTTGCACATCGCACATCGCACATCGAATATCGAATATCGAACATCGCATCGCCCTGTCGTCCTATCGCTACAGTATCGCTTTGTTGCCTTGTCATGTATCGCGCTCTGGAGGTATATCGTCTGAAGGCTTTTGCCGTCTTGCCTTGCCTATCGGCCCTGTACTGTGGTAGACTACTACCATGGCAGGCCATGCCATGATTGACGCCTCTTCCCGCCATGGCATTCCCAAATAAGGCCCCCATTCCCATCCCAACCCTTCCCGTCGGTTGGACCATCTCCAGTACAGACGGTTCAAAGAGAGGTTGGTGGCCATGTGGGATCCATCCTGGAGCCTGGATGGTCGATAGCGAGCGAGTGGTGGTGTTGAGAAGCCAAAATGTTTACCAAGTTTCCAGCTTTCTGCAGCAATCGTCGTCATATCACTGCGAAACCAAGCTTTTTCTATGCAGTCGCGCAGGACGCCAAATGGGCACCGAATGGACACCAGATAAGGCCCGATACTTGACAAGTACGAGCAGAATACTTTGAAGCGATTGCAATAGGGGAACAGGTACGAAAGTGTGGCGGAGCGGAGCGGCGCAAATGTGGTGCAATTTCAGCTTGATTGGTTGTCCGAGCGCGTTTGAGAATCCGGCGGGTACGGCTTACCCCACAAACACCGGTCATCCCTTTTCATTGGACGAAAGCACCAAGTAGCCCAGGTCGTGGCGAGATCTCCCACAGAGTTGCGACAAGTATTCGGTTTGTACTCCGTACGCAGAGTGTGGGTATCACAATGGAAATTGCCAAGATTGAAAAGGACCAACCGAATGGCATCTCCTAAAGGCGGTCGAGATTGGAGTATGGTTGAGGCCGAGATTCGCATGAGAGAGCGATATCTGCCAATGTGCAACGTGGAATCGCTTCAACGACTCTTTCAACAAGACGGGATGGGATGAATCAACGGCACCTGCAACTGAGTGTCAGCTGTCAGACGAACCTACAGAGAGAGCAAGCACAAGTAAGGAACGGGACTGGAGCGGGGGACCTCGGGCCAGGCAGTGCCGACATCCCATACAACAAGCGAATGCGAGATGGCAAGTACCTAGCACTACAATTGAGGGGCATATTGAGGCTCAGAGGCTTTGTCGAAAAACCAACGAATTTTCAAGGGCGCTGTACGGTTCCTCGTTCGTTCCCTCGCGTCTTGGAGCTTCTTTTTCGAACACTCACTGGAACATCAGAATTGCGGAAGTGGAAGACGTTAGGCCAGAAAATGGAAGAAAGGATGCACAGTGGGAATCCACAAAGACACACACGGTTTCCCCTTCCCCCTTGCCGGGTGCCACTTTTCCCATTCACGATCCCTGCCAAACAGTCGGGTGCTCTCCCCCTGACCCTGACAGCGTCGATGAAGCGAGCGATGCAGCGACCACTCAGAAACGCCGATGCCTTTTCGTCCAGTCCACTCTCTCCCACTGTTGTCCATCCGCGGGCCTGCTGCAACCACTGAGCAGAGGCCGCTGTCCACCCTGTCAGGACGGTCAGGTCCTGCCGTGACTGACGAAACGCATTGGACATTGGCCCCTGGACGGGACCGGATGGGCCATTGAGAAGGATTCCACACTGCAATTGCCTGGAGACTCCTAGCAGCCGGAGGTAGCAGACACACCCCCGGGCCACAACGGGCACCTGGATCGCATCCTGTTCCAGCGCAGTCCCAGTCGAGTCCCAATCCACAGTCCCAGTCCCAGTCCCCTCGGTGCCTCCTTTTTTTTTTTTTTGCTTTCCACCTACGGTAGGTAGGTAGGTTTCCACTGCCCTTCCATTTCCATTTCCATGCACTTTTCCTCTCCCACTCCCACTCCCCTCGCTCTCCCCCCCTTCCCGGCTTCCGCCCTCTTCATCAACGAAACTACCAGGACTCCTGCCAGCTTGTTGGCTTCCACTTCGTTTGATTTTTCCCCCCCTCTCTCTTCTCTTTCCCCTTTCTCCCTTTTTCCCTTTACACTCGCTCACCGGCAACTTTCTGTCACTCGCCTCCTCCCCCCTCATCGCTCGTTCCCGTCGCGCGATTGATCTTGCAGGAGGCCTGCGTCGTTGGCATTGCCCACCGCCAAGTCACCGCGCCAATCGTTTGTTTTGCAGAGAAGAAAAGCAAAGCGGGTAGTTTGGAAAGGAAAAGAGAAACAATAATCATTCGGTTCGACTCGTTATCGCTGCTCATCGACAAAACAACACTCAAAATTGCAAGCCCGACACCCACCGCAGCAGCATAACGGAATCCACCACTGCCTGCAACAGACAGTCAACGCCCACCTCCTTTCTGCGCCCCCCCACCGCGCACGTCGATCGCTCATCCCGCACCCCCCTTTTCACACACGTTCCAGTTCTTGTTTGTCTAGCACAACAAGGCCGGTTCACGACCCGATAGACGGCTCTTCAGCACCCACCACTCATCATCATCAACCATCACCAGGAAGGAGCTGCATTGACTGCAGTGGCCCGCCACTTCTGCTATTTCTACGCCTACCAGCTTTACTAATTGTCGTTGTTGTTGTCGTTTTGCTGCTGCATTTTCGCAAGCACCACTCGGCAACAATTCCCAGTTTTTGGTCTAAACGCTAATTATCTCATTCGTTGATTCGTCGTCTCCCATGCACTTCTGATCCGGTAAGTTGTCGAAATTCGAGCCGCCATGGCTCATCATGTTGTTTCCATCCGCTGACCTGTCTCGCCTAGCTTAATTGCCCAATATGTCGGGATATCCACAGCAAGGCGGCGGAGGCCATCACGATGATGGCTACGGCCATGCTCCCAACGCAAATGGAAATACGGACTCGTATTACAACGACGATCAACAGTACTACGACAACCGTAATGGAGGAGGCCACGCTGCCGGCGGTCAGCATGGCGAGGGTTATTATGATGAGTCGTATGTTTCAATCTTGCTTTCTCCCCTTCTTGAACGCCTGCGACTAACGCCTCGTCCTCTCTTGCAGCGGCTACTATAACGCCGACCCAAACAACCCGTACCACCAGGACGGCGGTTATTACGACAACCACGAAGGGTACCAGGAGGGTTATGACAACGGCTACTACGACCAGCATGGTTATGACCAGGCCGGCGGCTATCGCGACAACCATGCCGCTCGTGGCTCTGAGGAGGATTCCGAGACCTTTAGCGATTTCACCATGAGGTCTGACATGGCCCGTGCCGCCGAAATGGACTACTATGGCCGCGGCGATGAGCGCTACGACAGCCAGTATGGCGACCAGGGCGGTGCCCAGGGTTATCGCCCTCCTTCCTCCCAGATCTCGTACGGCGGAAACCGCTCGTCTGGCGCGTCGACGCCAAACTACGGCATGGACTACGGTAACGTTCTTCCTGCCGGCCAGCGCTCCAAGGAACCGTATCCCGCCTGGACGTCGGATGCCCAAATCCCCCTCTCAAAGGAGGAGGTGGAGGATATCTTCCTGGATTTGTGCGCAAAGTTCGGTTTCCAGCGTGACAGCATGCGCAACATGTACGACCATCTCATGACGCTTCTCGACTCCCGCGCTTCTCGTATGACCCCCAACCAGGCTCTTCTCTCGCTCCATGCCGATTACATTGGTGGCGACAACGCAAACTACCGCAAGTGGTACTTCGCTGCCCATCTGGATCTGGATGATGCCGTCGGTTTCGCCAACCTCAAGGGCAAGAAGGGCAGCCTGAAGCGCACCAAGAAAAAGAAGGGCAAGGGTGACGAGCCCCAAAACGAAGCCGAGATCCTTCAAGAGCTGGAGGGTGATGACTCGTTGGAGGCGGCCGAGTTCCGTTGGAAGACTCGTATGAACAGGATGTCGCAGCATGACCGTGTGCGACAGATTGCCCTTTATCTCCTGATCTGGGGCGAAGCCAACCAGGTCCGCTTCATGCCCGAGTGTCTGTGCTTCCTCTTCAAGTGCGCCGATGACTATCTCAACTCGCCCGCGTGCCAAAACATGGTCGAGCCGGTTGAGGAGTTCACCTTCCTCAACAACGTCATCACCCCGCTGTATCGCTACTGCCGCGATCAGGGTTACGAGATCTACGAAGGTGTCTACGTCCGTCGCGAAAGAGATCACGAGCAGATTATCGGTTATGATGACTGCAACCAGCTCTTCTGGTATCCCGAGGGTATCAACCGCATCGTTCTCGAAGACAAGAGCAAGCTGGTGGACGTTCCTCCCGCTGAGCGTTATCTCAAGCTCAAGGATGTCAACTGGAAGAAGTGCTTCTTCAAGACCTACAGGGAGACACGCTCGTGGTTCCACATGCTTGTCAACTTCAACCGTATCTGGATTATTCACTTGACCATGTTCTGGTTCTACACTGCCTACAACATGCCTACCATCATCACTCCCTTGTACGAACAGCAGGTTAACCAGTCACCCCCAAAGGCTGCCATGTGGTCCTTCGTCGGTTTCGGTGGTGGTGTCGCTGCGGCAATCAACTTCGGAGCAACTCTGGCAGAATGGGCCTACGTTCCTCGCAGGTGGGCTGGTGCGCAGCATCTGACCAAGCGAATGTTCTTCATGGTCTTCGTCCTCATCATCAACTTGGCTCCTGGTGTCTATGTCTTCATTCCGGGCAAGTCAGGCAAGGAGCTGATTGACCATCAGAACAGCACCCCTGTCTATATTGTCGGCATCGTGCACTTCTTTATCGCTCTCATCACCTTCTTGTTCTTTGCCATCATGCCTCTGGGCGGTCTCTTCGGCAGCTACCTCACCAAGAACTCGCGCAAGTACGTCGCCAGTCAGACATTCACTGCCAGCTGGCCTCGCCTCAACGGTCATGACATGGCCATGTCCTACGGTTTGTGGGTTGTCGTTTTCGGCGCCAAGTTCGGAGAGTCGTACGTGTATTTGACCTTGTCGATTCGCGACCCAATTCGTTACATCGGTCTTATGGATACCACGTCATGTCTTGGGGACTCAATCCTGCAGAAATATCTCTGCGATTACCAACCGCAAATCACGATGGGTCTGATGATCTTCACTGGTATGATCTTCTTCTTCCTTGATACGTATCTGTGGTACGTCTTGATCAACTCCGTCTTCTCGGTCGCCAGAGCTTTCTACCTTGGTTCCTCGATCTGGACTCCTTGGAGAAACGTCTACGCTCGCCTGCCCAAGCGTATCTACTCCAAGGTTCTCGCTACTACGGACATGGAGATCAAGTACAAGCCCAAGGTCCTCATCTCCCAGATCTGGAATGCTATCGTCATCTCCATGTACCGCGAGCACCTTCTGGCCATTGATCACGTCCAGAAGCTCCTCTACCACCAGGTGCCGTCTGAGCAGGAAGGCAAGCGTACTCTGCGTGCCCCCACCTTCTTCGTTTCCCAGGAAGACCAATCTTTCAAGACCGAGTTCTTCCCTCAGTACAGCGAAGCCGAGCGCAGAATTTCCTTCTTCGCCCAGTCGCTCTCTACTCCGATCCCCGAGCCCCTCCCCGTTGACAACATGCCTACCTTCACTGTCATGATTCCTCACTACAGCGAAAAGATTCTTCTTTCTCTGCGTGAAATCATTCGTGAAGATGAGCCCTACTCTCGTGTCACTCTCTTGGAATACCTCAAGCAGCTCCATCCCCACGAATGGGATTGCTTCGTTAAGGACACCAAGATTCTCGCAGATGAGACCTCGCAGTTCAATGGCGAGGCTGAGAAGGAGAAGGAAAAGGAGAAGGAGAAGGAGACGGTCAAGAGCAAGATCGACGATCTTCCCTTCTACTGCATCGGTTTCAAGTCCTCGGCGCCCGAGTATACCCTCAGAACCCGTATTTGGGCCTCGCTTCGCTTCCAGACCCTGTACCGTACCGTCTCTGGTTTCATGAACTACGCTCGCGCCATTAAGCTTCTCTACCGTGTCGAGAACCCCGAAGTCGTCCAGATGTTTGGTGGCAACTCCGACAAGCTCGAGCGTGAGCTCGAGCGCATGGCTCGTCGCAAGTTCAAGCTTTGCATTTCCATGCAGCGTTTCGCCAAGTTCAAGAAGGAGGAAATGGAGAACGCCGAGTTCTTGTTGCGCGCTTACCCCGATCTCCAGATCGCTTACCTCGACGAAGAGCCTCCTCTTGCCGAAGGTGAGGAGCCTCGTATTTACTCTGCTCTCATCGACGGTCACTCTGAGATCATGGAGAACGGTGCGCGCCGGCCCAAGTTCCGTATCCAGCTTTCCGGAAACCCCATTCTCGGTGACGGAAAGTCCGACAACCAGAACCACGCCATCATCTTCTACCGCGGCGAGTACATCCAGCTTATCGATGCCAACCAAGACAACTATCTGGAGGAGTGCCTCAAGATCCGCAGCGTCTTGGCCGAGTTCGAGGAGATGAAGACCGACAACCTTTCGCCCTACACTCCCGGTGTCAAGAACGAGGTGGTCCACCCTGTTGCCATTCTCGGTGCTCGCGAGTACATTTTCTCTGAGAACATTGGTATCCTCGGTGATATTGCCGCGGGTAAGGAACAGACATTCGGTACGCTCTTCGCCAGAACCTTGGCCCAGATTGGTGGCAAGCTCCATTACGGTCATCCCGATTTCCTCAACGGTATCTTCATGACTACCCGTGGTGGTGTCTCCAAGGCTCAAAAGGGTTTGCATCTGAACGAGGATATTTACGCTGGTATGAACGCTCTCCTGCGTGGTGGTCGCATCAAGCACTGCGATTACTACCAGTGCGGTAAGGGTCGTGATTTGGGTTTCGGCTCCATTCTCAACTTCACCACCAAGATCGGAACTGGTATGGGTGAGCAGCTGCTCTCTCGCGAGTACCACTACCTCGGGACTCAGCTCCCGCTCGATCGTTTCCTGTCCTTCTACTACGCCCATCCCGGTTTCCATTTGAACAACATGTTCATTATGCTCTCGGTCCAGCTCTTCATGCTTTGCTGCGTTAATATCGGCGTACTGCGTCATGAGACGATCCGCTGCGAGTACAACCGCGATGTCCCCATTACCGATGCCCTCTTCCCCACCGGCTGCTCCAACACCGACGCTCTTCTGGACTGGGTCTACCGCTGCGTTCTCTCGATCATCTTCGTCTTGTTCCTTGCCTTCGTTCCCCTGATTGTCCAGGAGATGATGGAGAAGGGTGTGATCCGCTCTGCGACTCGTTTCCTCAAGCAGATCTTCTCGCTGTCGCCTTTCTTCGAAGTGTTCGTCTGCCAGATCTACGCCAACTCTGTCCAGCAAGATTTGTCCTTCGGTGGTGCCAGATATATCGGTACCGGTCGTGGTTTCGCCACCGCGCGTATTCCCTTCGGTGTGCTCTACTCCCGTTTCGCCGGTCCTTCGATCTACTTCGGAGCCAGATTGGTCATGATGTTGCTCTTTGCCTGCCTGACTGTCTGGCACGCTGCCTTGATCTACTTCTGGATCTCGCTCATGGCCTTGGTCATCTCGCCCTTCCTCTACAACCCTCACCAGTTCTCTTGGGGCGATTTCTTCATCGACTACCGCGAGTATCTCCGCTGGCTCTCGCGTGGTAACTCTCGCTCGCACGCCTCCTCTTGGATCACCTTCTGCCGCCTCTCGCGTATCCGAATCACTGGTTTCAAGCGCAAGATTATCGGAGACCCGTCGAGCAAGCTCTCGGGCGATGTTGCCAGGGCTGCTATCACCAACCTTTTCTGGGCCGAGATGCTTACCCCCTTCATCCTTGTCTGCTTGACGACCATTCCGTATCTCTTCATTAACGCGCAGACTGGTGTCAAGGGCCAATTCGGACCTCATGCCGACCAAGATAATGTTAAGCCTACCGCCGCCTTGATCCGCCTCTTGGTTGTCACGTTTGCGCCCATGGCTGTCAATGCCGGTGTCCTTGGCGGCTTGTTCGGTATGGCCTGCTGCATGGGTCCTCTGTTGAGCATGTGCTGCAAGAAGTTTGGCAGTGTTCTGGCTGCCATTGCCCATGGTATGTCGGTCATTATCCTTTTGGTCATGTTCGAAGTCATGTTCGTCCTGCAGAACTTCAAGTTTGCCCCTACGCTCCTCGGCATGATCGCCATGGTCTCGATTCAGCGCTTCATCATCAAGCTCATTGTCTCGTTGGCCTTGACTCGCGAGTTCAAGACTGATACGTCCAACATTGCCTTCTGGACTGGCAAGTGGTACTCTATGGGCTGGCACTCGATTTCGCAGCCTGCTCGCGAGTGGCTTGCCAAGGTCACGGAGCTCAGCATGTTCGGCGCCGACTTCATCCTTGGCCACATGATTCTGTTTTCGATGTTTCCCGTCCTTATCATCCCCAAGGTTGATGTGCTCCACTCGGTCATTCTCTTCTGGCTCCGTCCAAGGTATGTCATTCAAACCTGTTCCGCGCTTTGTTTTGACTCTCTCGCTAACACGATCTCTTTGTAGCCGTCAAATTCGTGCCCCCATTTACTCGTTGAAGCAGACGAAGCTCAGGAGGAGACGTGTGATCCGCTATGCGATCCTCTACTTTGTCCTGCTTGTCATATTCGTTGCCCTTATTGTTGGACCGATTGTGGCCGGCAAACAGATTCCTGACAACACGCTCGACTTCTTGAACAAATTTGGCAATGGAAATATGATCCTCAGGCAGTACCCCTGGAAGCTGGGACCCTCTGGTGACAATGACGACACCAGGGGTCGCCTGGAGACCGGAACCAAGGCCACTAACTACTCTGGTGTCTGGACCCCGACGACAACATCGGACTATGCTGCTAAGGCTACTAGTAATGCTGAAAGGAGGATGGCATTTTAAGACGATGAAAGCAAAAAAAAAGGGGAACTGGTATGGTAGCATGGGGTTAATTGGTTTGACACTCTGATGCCAGTTCTCTGGTGTTTTTTGTTTCGGCTTTTTTTTTTCTTTTCCTTTTTGGGTTTTGTGTGGTTAGTAGCAACGGAAATCATGAACTGTGGTGTAAAACTCGGTCGAATGTGTGTGTGAGAGAGAAAGAGGGCCTTGTGCATTTGGTGTTGATTTATTTATGTTTGTTTCTTTCCTCTCTGCTCCCTCATCTTGCTCCTTGGGTGGCAACACTGCAACGGGCAAAATCTTTACATATATGGATGAGGGTGACACTGGGGAAGGAGGAACGGGAGTCGGGTTCGGTGACGGTTGTGGCGGCTGCGGTTTAAAGGCATGATACACACGGCTTTTCTAAACTCGTCTTTCTCTTCGTGACGCACTCTCAGTCGAACCCTCTGTTGTGTTCTTTTTTAGTATTTTTTTTATCATATCTAGTCTCGCGGAATTCTACAATTAGTACTAGTATCAGAGCTGAAGCCCTTTCCTGTTACTTGCACTCCCTCGCTCATGACCATATATGTTTGACGCTGGGATGTAAAGTCTATATTGTTTCGATATTATGGAGAAAAGAAGTGTGGTGGGCTGGTGGTGTTGTTCGATGATGGATCATATCCGAGGCAGACTCGGTGGGGCCAAGATTCAACCGTGTTGATTGGTCAACTGGGCAATTACCCCTGAGCTTGTGCAGCACCTCAAAAATTATGCAAGGGTGACTGGCTCTAGAGTATCCAGGCTCAGGGACCTTGGAGGCCACTACCGGTGCTGAATGGGCCTGAGTTGTACCTGTACGTCCCGGTGCTGAGAGTTTGACGAGTACAACGGTCTGAACGGTAGCTGGAACACTCCGAAGGGTCCGACACGCTCGGCGCAGGCCACCCCAACCGCCGCTTTCGTGGACCTCCCTCGTGGATTTCTTGACCGCCCAACTTCTCCGATTGTCAGTGTCAGCAACGAAGCGTGGGCAATCCACATCATCTTTGTACCTTTTTTACCACGACGGAGACGAGAGATCCCCGAGGTTCCCACGCAAAGAGGTTCCCGTCCCTAGCGGTACCTCTCTCGATCTCGGTCGACGATTACGCGAATCTCTCTCCTACCTGTCGACGTTGAGTTTCGGGTTGAAACCCGAATCTACGCAGCCGGCGCGCGCATCATCCGATTCCCAGTCCGCCGCCGCATCGCACCCGTCCGTCGAGCGCAATCCCTTGATCGCATCGCGTCGCATCCAACCAGCCACCAACCTGGGCCACTAGACGAAGAACGAACAAGATGGAGCTCCAAGAACTCCAAACCCACCTGACCGAATGGCTCAACGAAGCCATCACCGCCTTCCAAAAGGTGCCGGGGTCCGCAGTCCTGATCCGCTATGTCAGGTCATCGTACCAGAACGATCCGGTGCGCTCGGCTATCGAGCTGGTCCTGGTCATCTTCTTCATCAGATACCTTATGTCGCCGGCGTACTCGACTTCGAAGCAGAACTTTATCAAGTTGACTGACGATGTGAGTTCCACACCGAGGGCAAGGCGTTAAGGAGGAGAAGGGCCAAGTGCTGATTCTGGGACAAACAGGAAATCGATGAGCTCGTTGATGAATGGACCCCCGAGCCTCTCGTGCCGAACATGACCGTCCTCGAGGAGATGGAGGCCGAGAGGTTGCCACTTATTGTTGGGTAAGCTATCCCCATCGATGCTCGCAGAAAAGAGACCAAATGTGCTGACACAATGGCAACAGCGCAACTGGTCCCAAATCCAAGCTCGCCAACGGCCGCACCGTCACCAACCTCGCCTCCTACAACTTCTACAACCTCAATGCCAACGAGCAAATCAAGGAAAAAGCTATCCAGACCCTGCGCACCTACGGCGTCGGCCCCTGCGGCCCGCCCCAGTTCTACGGCACCCAGGACGTACACATGCGCACCGAAGCCGACATTGCCAACCACCTCGGCACCGAGGGCTGCATCGTCTACGCGCAAGCCTTCTCGACCATCTCGTCCGTGATCCCGGCCTTCTGCAAGCGCGGCGACATCATTGTCGCCGACCGGGCCGTCAACTACTCGATCCGGCGCGGCCTCGAGATCTCGCGGTCCAACATCAAGTGGTACGCGCACAACGACCTGGACGACCTCGAGCGCGTCATGCAAAAGGTGGTGGCCGAGCAGGCCCGCGGCAAGAAGCTGACGCGCCGCTTTATTGTGACCGAGGCCCTGTTCGAGACCACGGGCGAGATGAACGACCTGCCCCGCCTGATCGAGCTCAAGGAGAAGTACAAGTTCCGCATCATGCTGGACGAGACCTGGTCGTTTGGCGTCCTGGGAAGAACCGGCCGCGGCCTCACCGAGGCCCAGAACGTCGATCCCACCCAGGTCGACATGATTGTTGGCTCGCTTGCTGGCCCCCTCTGTGCCGGTGGCGGTTTCTGTGCGGGACCTAAGGACGTTGTGGAGCATCAGCGCTTGACGGCCTCGAGTTATACGTTTTCGGCGGCGTTGCCGGCTATGTTGGCCATTATCGCCAGCGAGAGCTTGCATGTCATTCAGGAGAACCCCGAGGCGACGTTGGGCGTGTGCAGGGAGAATGCCMGGTTGATGAGGGCGCAGATTGACCCGAAGAGCGATTGGGTTGTTTGCACCAGCGCGCCGGAGAATCCGATTTTGTTGTTGGTTTTGAAGCCGCAGGTGGTGGAGGCGAGGAGGCTGACGGTGGAGGATCAGGAGAGGTTGTTGCAGGAGGCTGCTGATGAGGTGAGTTTTTTTTTCCTTTTCTTCCATTTTTTCCTTTCCCCATCCCCCCTCTTTTAGTCCTTGCCTCCCTCAATTCCCCCACAGCATCATCACTAACACCCCCTCCAGTGCCTCGCAAACAACATCCTCGTCACCCGCCTCAAGGGCGGTCCCATCACCCACCACATGGGCCTCAAGGACAACATCTACACGGCCACCCCGGCCCTCAAGGTCTGCGTCACTTCTGGCCTGTCCAAGAAGGAGACGGAGAAGGCGGGCATTGCGATCCGTCATGCTATCACCAAGGTCATGACCAAGAAGGGGAATAACAAGTTGGGGGTTCCTACTGCTTGAAGAGACGTCGTCTCGAAGAGCTGGTAGGGGTAGTTCTTCACTTCTTGTTTCTTTCTTTGTGTCTACTTCTCACACTATGCTAAAGACATATTTTATTGGGATATTTGAACGTGGCTGTGGCAGTGGGACAGAGAGGGAGGGATGGTGTTGTGGAGGTTGGCAGATGGGCTGTATGGGGCTGTATGGAATAGGAAAAAGAAAACGAATGGTTTGAAATGACATGGATATGAATTAGATGGATGGATGGATGGATGTCACAATAGACCAAGATAGTTAATACGTAATGATGTGAATGGTATTGGATACATTACCTAGGTATCTGTCGCGGCCTTGACGAACTCTAGACCTCGTCGCTAAAGGTAGGCGGTAGGTGACTCGACATTCGATAGGAGGCAGACGACAAGACAATTACTCAAAGCAGCCGACGCGGAGAGGATGGAATGCTAGGTCGCTCTTCTAGTCTGACATCCCGAGTACCGGGCACGAGGGAGCACATGGGCTCAGCTGGTGACAGATAATAATAGGCTTAGCATTCCAGTGATATGATGAGGTGGGACTGACTAACGACCACACAAAAACACCAACGTGAACATCAACGCCAACATCAACGCCAAGGTCCAAGTCAACACCAATGCGGAGAGAATCCAACCATGCGAGACCAACGACAACGGAACTGATCGCCAGGTGTTCAGTGAGGGTAAGTAAGACAAGCGCGCCTGCCTCTTCAAGGTCTTGGTATCAATTATAATCTCTTCTCTTTGCCGAAGTCAGGGTAAGGACATCGAGTCCTTTACCGCAACTGCCCCCTGCTTTTTCGGGTCATGTCTTCCAAGGACACTGCTCACCATCTTGGCTTCTCGTCACTCCTGAATCGTGAGAAAGAACTGCTGGGGAGTGTCTCGTCCTCCTGTGTTGGTGATGGGTGGCTGCCGTTTGGTGGATTGAATAGAATGCTTGGGACTTGAGAAGGAGCAACTCAACCACTGAAAGCGTTTATTTAAGGAAACGAGATTCTTATTTTTTCTTTGAGTATCTTGGATCAGCTTCACCCTCTTCGACTAAACTGAACTCACGTCTCACAGCTGTAGTTCACGGTCACGTTTCACACCCCTCGTTTTGGATTCTCTTGGTGGTTGAGTTGACCTCAACTATTTTGTTTTTATCAAGTTTGTTATTCTGTCTCTCGTTTGCTGTCAAGCTGTACGATAGCCCTTTAACACCTCACTTGACCACGGACGGACGGACGGACGGAAGAAACGTTCATGTGTGGTGAGACTCCCCTTCAGGATGAGATACTCGATACAAGTCTCTCGACTGGCCCTGGTGGCCACTGTTATTGGACGTATCGTGTGTATGCTGTCAGCTGGAGATGACGGTAAGCCAACCAACAAGGGAGCAAGAATTAAAGCAGTGATAAACTGATACTAGAAGATCTAGGATTGGGAAACCGCCATCGTCAGATGGGTCAGAACAATGATCAACTCGGTCGTGTTCATCCCCGCCACCATCTTCCGCGCTTTATTGATACTCCTTTCCGTGTGGACAACCCAGAGGCACCAAAGACTGTGATAGCACACGAAGAAGATGGAAAATCCGCTTTAGAAGCTCAAACACCATCCACAGGATGGAGGCTTGAAACCGAGGGTATGACGCTGGCAGCAAGAGAAGACATCTCCACCGTTCAAGCACAAACCGGTGCAACTTCAACAGCCACGGAAGTCGAAGAGGTAGTCATCTACATCGACGAGAACGCACAAACAATCAGCACGGAGACGAACATCATCCCCATCATCTCACAAGCAACTCCCTCTTCCTCATCATCACCACCATCCTCTTCGTCCTCACCTTCATCCCCGGCAGAAACAACCCTCAAACCAAAACCCAAACGCACCAACCTCTCCTCCTACCTTTCCTACCACAAATCCACCAAAAAACTCATGAACAAACCCATCAAACCCACCCATCAAACCCACCCATCAAACCCACCTTACCCAAGAACACGCCACCATCAACCAACAACAATACAATCCTCTCCAACACAACCACCACAACCACCACAACCACCACAACCACCACCCTCATCCACTCCGGCTTCGCCCCCCAACGTCTCCCCGGCATAACCTACGCCCCCTACGACCTCCACGGGTGCCGCTGTCCGCATCTACGGCGTCGACTGCTCTCAGGTTCTACACACCCTCCGCGCCGCCTCTTCTGTCTCAGGTCCTCCCTTAAAACTCTTCCTGGGTATTTTCCATCTCACTGGTCTCTCAGCGCAAATAACCACTTTGGTGAAGGATGTGCAGACTTTTGCTGCTACCTCGGGGCAGCTCCAGCTCTAGCTCTAGCTCCAGCTCCAGCTCGGGGTCAGGGTCAGGGGGTGGGAAAAGCACAGGCAAAAAAAAATGACGGTGGAAGAAGTCTGGAACAACATGATAGACACAGTCAGTGTGGGAAATGAACTGGTGAATAACGGCCAAGCCACCCCCTCCCAAGTCCTCGCCGCCGTGCGGCGGGTAAGAGAAGCGCTGCGACGCGAAGGGTACCAAGGCCCCCTAGTAACAGTCGACACCTTCGTTGCGGTGCTCACCCACCCGCAACTTTGTAGTAGTCCAGACACTGATTACTGCGCGGTGAACATCCACCCTTTTTTTGACCCGCATACTACTGCCGCACAAGCGGGGAATTTTGTTCGGAGGCAAGTCCTAAATATACGGGAGGTGATTGGGGATGAGAATGGAAACAAAAGGGTGGTGGTTACCGAGACCGGGTGGCCGACGCAGGGGAATGCAAACTACAAAGCGGTGCCGGGGAGGGTCGAACAAAAAAGGGCGGTGGAGGGGGTGATGAAGGTTTGGAGGGAGGGGAACCAAAGAGGGTTTGGGGATGATGGGGATTTTGAGGTTTACTTGTTTACTGCGTTTGATGATGAGTGGAAGGTGGCTGAAAGGGGGACGTTTTATGCTGAGCAGTTTTGGGGGGTGCTTGGGGGGGATTAAGTTGGGGGAGGGTGGTTGTATGAGTTTATATGTTGTGGTGTTTTGTGGTTGATATGTATTAGTTGTTTTTATTTTTGTCGGTTAAGTTGGGGCATGTTTTGGGAGCACTGGTGGTTCTTGGGCTGGATTTATGTTCTTTTTACTTGCTTGTTTATATTATTCTGGTGGATTCTTTTGGAGGATTTGAGAACTAGGAATATCTTGCTGTTGATGGGATATGGAGTCAGTTATCTTGGTATGGCTAAGGATGACATTGGACGCATTGCAGATTATGTGTTGTACGATGACTGTTATGTGATGAAGACGGCTTATTGGGGAAAAAACTGTCTAGGGAGAAACTGAAAGGATAAAGGGACAGTGAATAGTAGCTTATCTCTCCAATTCGTGGTCAGCCATGTTCTTCCTGTCAAACTGACCGAGAGAAAGCAAAAATTGTCTAATGCCGCTTTTAACGAGATGATAATAAACCAGTTAAGAGCCATTCCAAGGCCTTCAAATCAGTGATATACCTTGACATAGTACATACAACCTCATCAAACCCTTATTCCCAGCTAGCAAATCCACCCATAACCCAAAATGTCCCTACGCCCCAGCAACAACAGCCAACCCCTCATAAATCTTCTTCTTAACCGCATAAAACGTTCCACCGACCTTCATCGCCGCATCCAACAATCCACCACTCGTCGTTCCAGGCATGGTATCACTCGGCAACCCCACGCTCTCCAACTCCACCCTGCCCCCCTGAGCCGTCGATTTGCGCACAACAACCACATCATCGATCAACAGCGTTCCTTCTCCTCTGAACTCGGCCTTGTGGCCTGCGCTTAGCATTGCCCGACGCAAGTCGGCGAGACGTAGTTCGCCTACGTGAAGAGGCTGAGCGGCTTGTGAGCGGACGGATAGCGAGGAGGCGACGGTTAGGGGGACGAGGTCCAGTGTGGGGAGGGAGGCGGCTGTGGGGGATGTGTTGGTGCCGGTTTTTACTAGGGTTGTGGAAGTCGGGGTTTCTGAAGCGTCTTCGAGTTTCTGGCGCTTTGCAGCATCGCCATCGCCAGCCTCCGAGGTCGGCTGGAACTCGCCTCCGGGCAGCAGCAAGCCGGTGACGGTGACGATTCCTAGACCGCGCACGTTCTGCCATTTGAGACCCTTGACGAGGGGGTCGGCTAGCTTGAGGACCCAGGCGTTGGTGTCGACGGAGGCGTCGACGGTTGTGCCTACTGCGGGSGTGAGCACCTCGACGGCGGACTCGGTACCGGTGGATTGGGCGGTGAGCAGCTTCTTGACGTCCGAGGCCAGSGCCAAGGTCTCGTCTYTGCCGCCGGCGACGAGGACCAGCTTGCGCGGCTGGATGAGCGGGATGAGCATGGTCAAGCTGCGCTTGTCGTGGAGGCCGCTGAAGTCGACAAAGGCGATGCGCAGACGGACGGGGATGGTTTCCTTGGTGACTACCAGCTTGGCGGGGCCATTGAGGGTCTCGTCCTCTTCGTCTTCGAGATCTGAGAGATCATCGCCCGCTGGGCCGTTCTCGGAAAAGGGAGCGGCGTCGGCTTCGCCTGCGGAGAGGCGGCGGCGGTCGTTGTGGTGGGGCC
>RANY01000381.1:0-31112 GCA_009805235.1 Neurospora pannonica FGSC 7221
GCTTGCGTTGCCGGCGCCGTGGCTGGCTTGGCCGCCCTTGGAGGCGATGGCCTGGACCTCTTCCTTGGGGCTGGAGAAATTTTGTTAGAAAAAGTGTGTTGAGAGTGAGGTTGAGGAGATGGCTGATGGGAAACATACCGGTTGGCGAAGTTACCGGGGTTGTCGTTACCAGTGCCAGCCATTGTGACGATGTTTGTGGAAGATTGTAGAGTGTGTTTTCGTGGATAGTTGTGTGTTGGAGTTGTAAGAGGTGCTTTGTGCCTCTGTTGGTGAGTTGTTTGGTGAGTTGCTTGATGGAGAAGAAGATATTGCTCGGTTGAGAGGAGAAATCCTTATATACACGAATACCAACTGACGTAAACTATCATCAGATTGTTCGATGAGGCTCCATCCATTCTCTACTGTGTAAGTGTTTGCTTTCATCTCATCCTTCCCTTTGCATCCCGCAGAAATCCCCAAAATGCAACATGGTGATGTCAACATGATGCCAAACTGCAGTCACAGACGGCACATTGCAGCAGCTTTCTGGTCAATGACTGTCTTTGAAACGCCATCTCAACAGATTCTGACAGGCAGCAATTCGGTTCGATCCGTTTCATCGATCCCAATCTGTCCATCTCGTGCGGCAGTCGAGGCAGGAGCTCCTTGCGGAAATTGGAGATGTCAACAATTCAGGTCGATTTTGGAGGTGCCAAGCCTTTTTTGCTTTCGGCAGCTTCCAGGCTCCAGCGGGGTCAAGGCAAGAGCGCCCTTTGTGAGTGGTCAGAATACCCCTGCAGCCCTGCGCTAGTCTAAGCGTCATCGCGATGGATCGGCGCGGGGAATAAGCTCCCTGACCTGAGCCCCACATCAGCCCCACAGCGACATCGCTGTGCTCAGCCAAAGAAACTCCAAAAATCAGCTCGTCATTTGTTTGCAGTCTTCATTCGATTCGTAACAGAATGAGAAGAAGCACTTTCAAGTCCACGGCGGTGTTTATTTATGATGTTTCAGTTGTTTTCTCGGGTGCTTCCCTTTTCGTAATGGATTGATCTGACTTCTGATTTAGACACGTCGACGCGCGAAACCAAGAAAGGGCAACGCGGTGGGCTTGGTGTTGTGAAATTTCCTGACAACCGAACCCACGTGATGATGAAGTTGCGGCTCGAATCATCTGTCAGACTTGTGTGTCCCTCAAGAGTAAAGAGCCATCGGCTTTTGTTGTTCATTTGGAGCGAGTGGGCATCTCCCGTCTGCTCTTCACAAATCTGCCGACTACCTCACAAAATCAACTATTAGTCTATCGATCGAAAAGTACAGTCTATCCAGAAATAACCATCATTATCCCAAAAGGCAACCGTCCGATGACCTCGCGCACAATCAAAGTCTTGCAGCCTCTCAAAAATCCGAACTCACGGCACAAGCCTCGTCGTCACTCGCACCTCACGGAATCACAGTTATTCCCACCTCAGGCCCTGAACTTGGTGCCCTTCTTACCCTTGGTCTTCTTCTCGGCCGCCGGCTTTTCAGGAGAAATGCCGGCCGCAACCTCGGCGTGGTGCTGAAGCTCCTTGACCACGGCGTCGTGCTTCTTCTGCTTCTCGTCCGGCAACACTGGAACCACCGCCCCGACACCATCAACCTCCGCCGCACCAGCAGCACGGAATGCCGGACAGTTGCCACTGGCTTCTGCATCAGGTCCCATGCAAACCGTGGTACTGTTTGCATTCTGGTCAGCACAGTGTCATCAAGCAAATGGGCAATGTTGAAAAGGACTCACTCCTTGATCCAGTAACGATCGCACATCTGTCCAGCCTTCTTACGCCAGAGACTGTCCAACTGTCCAACCATCTTTTTGACCTGATCGACCATACAGCTGACATTTTGGGTGTAGATAGACTGTACCGTACCATGGTATCCAGCCATGACTCCCACCTGGGCGTATGCCTCGAGCCAGCTGGACTTGGAATAGTGGTCTGCGACGCAAGTTCCCTTGGTAACGGTATCCTTCCAGTTCTGCGAAAGGGAGTACCAATCGTTGATGGACGCCCCGGCAACGTGACGGTCAAGGTTGTGGCTGAGTTCATGGAAGAACACGGACTCGATATTGCCGCAGTCGCCAAAGAAGTAGTTGTGGAAGCTATCGCTGTAGGCTGCGCAGATGTCTCCCGCAAAGCTGGAGACATAGCCATTCCACTGGCGAGCCTTGACGGGGAGTTGGCCGACACGCTGCGCAATGGTGTCGATGGTCATGGGCGAGTTGTTGCATCGGCAGACCGTGGTGGGAATGGGGCACTATTGTCAAGTTCGAGGTAAGCACAGATCCTGAATCCGAGGAAAATCTTTTACGTACATCCGAGTATGTGACATCGTACACTTCGAGATCGTACGGGTTGCAGTATTTGTTGTTGACAGCCGTGTCATAGCACAACTTGGGTACAGTACCCCAAGGCCATTGACTCTTGGTGTAGAGTGCCGGGGTCAAACTTTGAAGTCCGCCGTTCGAATCCAGGACGCTGAGGCCGCTGAAATTTTCGCCCATCGTTTCCGGGGGACCGTCCGCCAAAACGGCCGGTACAACGGCTGCAAGCAGCAACGCGAAGAAAGGAGCCTGGGGCATTTTGCGACGAGGTTACAGTACGACAAATTTGGCTTTTTGGTCGAGGTATAAGGCTGCTTATCGAGCTACGGCTTCGTGTTGGCCGTCGTTGTGCTGTTGGTGATGCCCAGTCCTTCTTATATCCCTTGCTTTGTCATTTGGATGGGAGTTGGTTCACCAGTATCACTAGGCGTTGACACACACCATCACAAACCATCACAGCCGACGTACCTCTTCATCCTTTTTCGGAACAGCGCCATGAGCGAGGCGCAATTTCCATTGACGGGTGTTATCGACCTTGTTTCTAACCCCGCGATGAACCTCCGCTACGCCAACAATTCGGCATCATGGCTCATCGGGTTAGGTCCCGGTGAACGAGTATCAAGGTAATACAGGAATGGCAATCGGGGATTTTGATGGTTGTAAGCCATCGGTCGGCCATGTTGTTGCCCTTCTGGGCCAATATCTCGATGTTGGCCGATAAGTCTCGGTAGCCAACCGCAACGGTGGTGATAGTCTTGGGTCTCGCTCACTCAATCTCCTCCGAAAAGTTGGCAGACGTCAATATCTCCGAGTCAAATCCAGCGCCGAACCATCGGTATACAAACCACAGGCGGCATCTTTCCCGATGCTGAGACAGAAAGAGCCCTCGAAGGCTGCCCTTGGAAGTTCAGAGAATGATCTATATGAGAAGTTGGCAACTGTGGCAGCCTAATAAGTTCGTATCGAGTGGGGATGCCGTCTACCAAGCCGAACGCAGAGGCCGATTGCCAAAAGCCATTGATTCATGCGGTGTTCCAGATGACAAGATCTCTTGTTAGGTCTGAGGCGTTGAGGCTGAAGTGCGTAGATGGGTCACAAGCTACGGACAATTATCCGAACGGGTATCGTATGTTGCACAAGGCTGCTATGCGATTCGATATCCAATGCCGAGCACTTCCATATCCAGTTTGCTGAGGATACTCTAATAGGCTTACTGCACAAGCCAGTGTTCATATGTCTTTTAAAGTTGCAGTGAGCCTTGATGGTCCACGATCTCGTGGAGAAGAACACGGTTCTCACTTCAGAAGCGCATCCCATCATTGCCTCCCTATACCCCTGTTATTGACGTTGGTGGCTAATGGAAGTCTGAGATAACGTAGTATTACGATTCTAGCTACTACGCTGCCCTTGGTCCCGAACGGGTCTCTTCAGTAACTCTCACCCAAAACTTGTCTCCCAGGTTCCCTCTTCCAGCTCAATGCCTGTTATCATCCGAGCATCACCTGGTTCAGAAAAGAATACATTTTCTTTGCCGCAAGGCCAATCGGTCCCACTCCAACACCCATTAACTGCCCAATGGTAAAAGCCATCCCAACAAACTATATGGACCTCCCTCAAGTTTTCAAAGGCATCAAGGGAAACAACGCAAACGTCGTCAAACATCCATTCATTGGAATTGTATTTGAGTTTAAGCCTTTGGATTGAGGCTGCAACAGGCCGTAAATTTCCGGGCAAAGGCTGATTCCCGACATTGATCATATCGTTTTCCAGATTCAGCCATACATAGCGGCTCTCGCCGTCCTCCGGTAGAACTTCGAGCTCGGAGAAGGCCCTTTTGTACACCCCGAGATTTCGGGCCTCTCGGCAGGCATGTAGTATTGCTGGCACCTGGGTGGATGAACGCAAGTGCCGGCTCCGTCGAATCTTGGGTATGAGGACCCCTTCCTGGTACCTCTCTGGATGGAGTGTCCGTTGTATTACAGTTGGCGCCACGTATTCGGCGACCGAGGTCTTCGTGCGTGTAAACTTGATCTTGACGGTGCGAGGCTCGACAGTGAGTTCCCATATGCGAGCACGGAGCTCCCATGGGAGATGAGGGAAGAGGTGGAAAGTCGTGGCCATGCTGCTCAGCTGCGTGCTTTTTGTCGTGGTCTTGTTGGTTGCGGGAGGCACGGTACCTTGATGATATTACTACACTGTTCGTTAGTACTCCCGAGTGTTTGGTAGTGATGCGATCAAAAAGGGATCCCACGTGGCAATCCGGAGTACCTACTATGCTTGTCTGAATGAATTGACATCCACGAGGGGACGGTAGACATTCCAGGTTTTGTTTGTCAGGGACGAGTACGAACAAGGCTGCTGGGATCAAGATATCACACGCAGCGGTCCATGGGATGTTGAGGAGATGACGCAGGTAAAGAACTACGTACACCACAGTCAAGGCATGTGACAGGCTTAGGTCCGCCCCACTAACCATTCAGGCAGCAGTTAATGAGCATTCATCCTGCGGTTTACTCAACATCTTTTCTTGTAATGTGCAGTTTTCTGCAGAATGCCTACGCCTCTTGATAGTAATATAACAAATAACAATGCATTTTGAAATCGATAATGTGATGAAAAGACGTGTGGTGAAGGTGAGCAGTATTGTGCTCTTCTCTATATAGGCCCTAAGAAAAAGCGGATCTTTCAACAACACAAGGCGTGGTGGCAGAGTGGTCTAATGCGCAAGACTAGAAATCTTGTTCCTTCGGGAGCGTCTGTTCGAATCAGGCCCACGTCGCACGATGACCATCAAAAACTTCTTTTTTTCGTAATTTTTCTGCTGAATATGGGCTGGCTTCGCACTTTCCTCTTTTTGCTTTCTTCCTTTTTTTTTCTTTCCACGATTTTTATCACCACTCCGCGCTGTTCTTAGGTCATCTGCCGATCTTGCGTCAGGATCGGTGCTCTTTTTCCAATGAGAATATTTCGTCATTCTATTTCTTGTCTTTCTCTATTTATCTTGTCTATCGTGATGCATGTCCTCACCTCTCCATTTCTTAAGTTTCAGCCTCTTGATGATCCTCGAAAAAAAAAAAAAGAAGTCCCCGAAGTGCGTATTTGCATCCCAACACCACAAAAAGCAATACCTGCCTTCCTCACAAGTGAATCACAAACGTCCCATCCTCATTCAACTCCTTAAAAAGCGAGCCATACCTCTTCGTACCAATCCTGCCATTCAGTTCATCATTCATTCGGTTAGCAAGAAAATTTCCCCCTTTCAGCAAGCAATCGAATCGAATGTAGCAGGGCGCACTCACGAATATCCAATATTCCCCGCGATATTGATCTTGATGCCATCAATGAACTGGACCACGGCCTTCTTAAGCTCCGAATTGTCTTGAGTCATCTTAACCAGCTTCTCCGTCACCTCGTCTATCCGCTGCGCGGCCGCTTCGATGTTTTCCCCGATGGTGGGCATGACTTCGTCCCAGGGGATGCCGGAGAAGTAGAGGACTGGGATAATGTTGATGAGGGAGGAGGTCGCGAGCTCCTTTTTGAAGGAGAGGATGTCGTTGTAGCTATGTGATGTGGTGAATGGCAAGTTAGAAGAAAGGAGATTGGGAGATGGATCAGGATAGGGAGGAAGGAAGCTGGACTGGACTTACACAGTGATCAAAAAATTACCATCCTTCCAGATGGCTCGCATCTCAGGCGAGTAAAACACCCAGTCGGGGATGGGGATTTTGGAGAAGATCCTATTGACGCAAACATAGTCTAATGTCAATCTCATCGCTCACATCACCCATTCAGTATCTCACCCCCCGGCTGGAAGACCAAGACAAGACACGAGAAGGGGAAGGGAAAAGGAGAAAAAGACTCACTCCAAAAGCAAAAAACAAGGCCAAACCGCACCAGTACAAAACCTAACCTCAAAATACTCCTCCCCGTTCTTGGGCAAGTACCCCGCCAACCTCTGCGCCTGCTCCGACTCACAGCCCCTAATGAACCTCACCGTCTCCAGAAAGAGGCGGTCGCGCTGGGATTTATTCAATCTCTTACGGATCCTCTTGCCGAATTCGTAGAGCACGAGTTGCGAGCCCGTCAACTCTTGCTTCACCTCTTGCGTTACATGTGTCTCATCACAGCTATCGCCATTGCCGTTATCAGAAAGTGGCACGTCGCCGCTTTCGTTGCTCTCAACTTCCACAATAAACTCCCTAGCCAACTTAATCGTCTCCTCCCTCCAAGCGCAAGCGCGCTCAAAGTCCGTGGCGAGCCCGTCGGGCGAGATGGAAGTGTCGTTGGAGTCGGTCAGGTCGTCCCAGACGAAAAGCCAGGTGCAGTAGAGGGAGACAGTCAAAAGATCGTCGTAGGAGTCATACGAGGAAATGTCGGGGAACCAGAGGAGGTTGAAGAAGCATAGGTCATCGTCCAGGGCTTGTTGGAGGTTTTTGGGGGAGGATTTGAAGGCGCTTTTGGGTGCCACTTGTTAGCCTTCTTGATCTATTGCATCTGTGCTGGTATCATGGGATCAAATGGTTGTGATGCTTGATGGGGTCTGTTTACTAGGTCTAGAGGTAGGTACTTACCGTGCCAGAAGCCCATTAATATCCCCCCCCAATCTCGCAAGTCTCTCTTTCATTCGAGGGCTCATCAACTCTTCTCTGGTCTCGTGGAAAGGCCATCCCCGCCTGGGGTTGATATCTATGATATCCTTGGATATGAGGAGAGTCTTGCTGCCTTTCAACTCAGAGGCCAAACGTGAGGTAACGTTCTCGGTGCCCTTTAGGTTCTTTTCGAGGAGCTGCTTGTGAGTCAAGGGGGCAGAGGTTTGTTCATCATCGGTGCCGGTGGTGTAGCCGGAATCAGAAGCCGGTGACTCGGTGACCTTGACGATGCTCTGGGGGAAAGCGACTTTCTCCATTTTCGGTGTGACTGGCGGTTGATGGGTGCTTTGGGTATGGTGATGAAGGTTAAGAAGACTGGTAAACAATTTTGGTGTGTAGTTTTGCAAGATATGACACCTCTGGGAATGCACCACGAAAGCTGTTGACTTCGAGTATGAGGTAAGGCTCTTGTGGACTTATATACAGACTGATACTAGAGGGAAGCAGATTTAATGGCAGCCTATGTGTACGTACTTGTAGTAGTTCTTCTCTCTGATCAGGAGAGGTTCATCACGAATCCCATGCCAAAATCGTCCTCGCGTCCAACCGCTACTCTTGCGCCGCCATCGCCCGGAATCTCCAACATCTGCAGTCTCACCGAATCTTTGCCTTCTCGCTTAGCTTCGACTTGCTAGTATACGAGCCTGATCGTGCCTCTCCTGGCATCTTGGCTTGTGGTTAGCCTCCTCAGGTTGATTGCCTTGTGGGCTCATGGCACACCGTGTATGCATTGGGGGTTTGACGACGCCACATCTATGGGGGCGGGGAAGAGATGAATTGAACACCTCTCGGAGAATCCTGGCTTCATCTTCTCCGTTATCCGAGCCTCACTGATGGGAATAAACAGAGTGCTGCTGCCTCGGAGAGTCTCATGAGCGGATGAGCCGTTCAGTTGGTGATATGTTGACGTGGGTGAATGCTACTTCTACCGTGCAGTTAGTATGTGATCGGTTCATCGGCTCAGACTCGTCTATAGTGACTGATCCGGAATCAAGAAGGAAATACCTTTGGTGCTCCATACCTACCTACCTAGCAGCGGCGTGGAGAACAACAGTCCGTTGCTTCTAGGTATCGCGGCTGCGTAGGGCTGGGGTGCAGAGGAACAGGTCTAGCGTAGCCGGGGAAAGCGCGGTACCGAACGTTCGGGAGTGGACTATAGTGACAAACATACCAATCCCGCTTGGCAAAAGTATAACCCTTCTGGATGTCGAAGGCCGCGTATCATTCTTTTTGTTTGACTGTTCCCAGATGAGGTATAGTCGCTGCCAGAGCCGAGGACTCTAAGGGGGTTGGTATACTCACTCCGCGGAGTATACTGTATGCGATGTCTGGGGTAGCGGTTTGCCAATCCGAGTCTCGTACTTTTTAAGACATGATTGGCTCTCTTGATCGGCTATAGACGCGATCTCGAGGATGGCATTCTAAAAGCGTATTATCGAAGCATCAGGGTCCTGACAGTCAATTCTCGAACTACAGTATCACCTGCAGAGTCGCCGTTCATACCGTTATTCCGAACGTTTGGAAGAGAAAACAAAAAAGTGCTTGCTGCTAATTCTGGAATGTTTGTTTTTCGTTGTTCTGTCCCGGATCCCCGGTGTAGATCTTGTTTCATGGACGAACTTACCGCATCATCGTTCTCTAATAGTAACTCGTGGTTCGCATCTGCGCTTCTTGGCGGACATTCCTTGAACTGGCGCCTCGAATTCGATGTGGTGTCTTAATCATGACCTGATCCTAGATATTGTGACTCGTGACCACAAGGTCCCCTGTTCCTCCGCAACTACACGTGTTGCCGTCTCGCTCCGTTCCGTTGAGAACCCGCCCGAGACATGCACCCGCTAAAAGGATCTTCGGGGTCAAGTTTTAGCCATACCAGTCGTCCTAGTCGATACCTATACGGAGTATTTCAGATGTGTAGTGTTTGACAAGCGTCATTATGTTATGTCAGTCGACACGTAGAGGCCTGAGACCTTTGGCTAGCGTACAAAGACAAACAACATTGGAGAGCTTTAGCCTGGTTTACCTCCATGGCCTGCATTAATCCAAACCGTTCATTGCAGGAAAGTGGCTGGGACCTCAGGGCCTAGAAATAGTCAGTGTCATCGATTCTTGTGGGCACATCATCGTGTGACTTACCCCAGACATGTAGGCTGTCAGGAGCTGCCTTTGTGTTATGGGTGGGCTCCCTCATGTCGAGGAGATCACCATCCACGTAGTGTTCGAGAATAAAACCGGATGGGTCGAACCAGTAATCGAAAATCTGGCTGCCCATTACGTGGCGTCCAACACCCCAACAGTTCTTGTAGCCTTGATGACGAAGCCAGTCGTGACCGAGCACCTGGGTATCGAAATCGTGGGTCTCGAAGGACGAGTGGTGGACGTGCATCTTGGGACCTTCAAAGAAGAAGAAGCAGTGGTGGTCGACAAGGTCGTTTCCGCGGTTGAGTCTGAAGAAGACGGTCTTGTTGACACCTTCATCGTTGTGGACAAGCTAGGTTTATGTGTTAATCTTAAGTTCGAGATCGAACAAACGCTAACATACGTACCTCACTAGGGAAGAAGTTGAAGTATTTGGTGTAGAAGTCGTAGCACGTGGCAAAGTCGGTTACACACATGCCAAAGTGGCCCAGCTTATGTACTGGTGCTGGCCGCTTCTTGAAGCGTTGGAACTCGTTGACTCCGCGGTTCTTCTCGTTGGGCTGGCAGTCATGACGACGAGTTAGCGAACCAATCCATATGGTTACCGGGAGAGAACCGACTTACAAAGTTGAACCGCACAATGGGAAAGTCAACATCCCGCACCTCTACCGGCGTCTGGCCGTAGACAAGGTGGAAGGGGAATCCGTCGACAGGGTCATAAAATGTGACACATTTCCCACCACCAGGGGCATCTGCAAGGTCGTATATCTCGGTGGCTTTGCATTCGTTGGGGAGTGTCTTGGCTGCTTGCATCAAGTCCTCCATGGATTCGACGACGAAGGCTGCGCCGCCGAACTCGTCCTCATTCGATGCCTCGAGGCAAATAACGAAGGGCTCGGTGCCATAACCGCGGAAGTAAGTTTTCTTGCCGACCTCGGCAGTCTGAGCGAAGCCGAAGTCTTCGGCAAACCTCTTGGCTTCGTCGATGTTCTTGTGCTTGTAGTAGACATGGGCCATGCGCACCAAGTTGATCTTCTTGAGCGGAGTGGCCGGGAGTCCGGAAGCCATGATGTCACTGATTGGGGATGTAAGTCTAGGGGCTCGGTTTTGGAATGAAGTCGTTGGTAGCTGCACTTGGAACTGTGCTGTTAGAGTTGAGATGAAGCTTGACAACTTGTCAATGAGACTTTGGAGAAGAAGGGATCAATGGTGCGTATAAGAAGAAGGTACTACGGGCTTTAATCTGGGAGCCGTTTCTGAGACCCGTGGCAGGCATTGTCCTAAACTATGGACGCACGCTTCTCCAACTCGGGCGATGATCATCGATCAGCCACAATGCTGTGTCCCCTTTGGCTTGCCGAGTGCTATGGATTCTGTGAAGACAACCTCACCTAGCAAGCACAGCTTCGGTACCCCGTAGGTAGTGCGCTGTTAGTGTTCACGCGGGGATCGGTCTCGCAGTGGGGTAAATCCAGATGCGGTGCCAGCAGTGACGGCAGTTGAATATCGGACAATGCCACCAAGACATTCTGTACTCCACGATGCTAGCCAACGTAGTGTAATACAACCCGCAGCTCCCACGCGGTGAATGTCGGAATCGATGTGGCATTGTCCAATGGCGGGTGCCGGATAATCTCAGGAACACGCCCTGTCAGGCCATCAAAGAGCTCAACCCGAGAAGCAACTCGGGTAGCAACTCTGCAACTTTCAGGCTGATTGAGGCGGGTGAGGCAGTTCGATAAGTAATAGCATGTCTGACAAACCGGAAAACTGGCGTCAGGGGAAGCGGGAAAGGGGTGAGAACAGCATCATCAGACGAACCGCAGTCAGCCACTCGGCTGGTACGATCGAAAGGCCATTGCGCTTGAGGACATTCATGCTTGTTCGTTGTCGAGAGGAATTGGAGAAATGGAAAAGATAAAGAAGTGAAAGAAGTAGTACCCTAACCCTGCCCATTCCCCGCCTTACTCAGGTCGCGGTCAGCTTGCCGGGGGCCGGGGGCCACTGCAACCCCCTTCACCGCCCTGTCACGGGCAGTCCAACCATGCTTTATGCGGGGGAAGCCGAGTGGGGTCAAGTCCGTCATCCGAATTCGGGACCTGACAGTTTGTATCACTTCAATGATACATCAACTCAACATCCTGCGAAAACATCTTCAGTCAGCAATTGTCAGCAACTCGTGACCAACATAACCAAACTCATCAAACCTCATTATCGTTACCTAGCCTCGGGAACGCCCCATCGGATATCGCCTCTCGCCCCTCTGCGCCGAGAACTTCCAACACATACCTGACAGTCCGGCGCGATCCGTACGCTGCAGGACATCAAGATCCGCACCTGCATCACCAACGCAGTCCCTGCCTGTCAGGCTGTCCTGTATCACAACCAAGTCACCCAACACCAACCCGTAACCAAAAATGCCACGCAAACTCTCCAAATCCAAAAACGTCTACGCCCCCGCCTCCTCCTCCTCCTCGCACTCAACCACCAACCTCCTAACACCCTACCCCCAAAACTCCGGCCTCCCTCCCTTCCTAACCGACGGCCTCCCGCTCCCCTCCCTCGTCGTCCTCGACCTCGACTACACGCTCTGGCCCTTCTACAGCGACTGCCACCCGTGGCCTCCCCTACGGAGCCTAAGCGGTTCTGTTTTGAGCGACCGCAACGGCGAGAATTTTTCCTTTTACAAGCACGTCCCTATCATCTTGCACCTGCTCCAGGTTGCCGGAGTAAAACTGGCGGTGGCGAGTAAGAGTCCTGTGGGCGATTTGTGTAGGGAGATGTTGAAGATGTTGAGGGTTCCTGGGGGACTGCCGGTTAGTGTGGAGGGGTTTAGACGGAGCCCTGCGACAAAAGAGGCAGGAGCGGGGGCTAGTGCTAATGGAGAGGAGGGGGAGGAGGACAGTGGGAAGAAGACAAAGACAAAGGGAGGAGGGTCTGCTTCTGGGTCAGGGTCAGGAGGGGGGTTGACGGATGAGAAGGGGCGGAAGACGATTGAGTTGTTTGACGGTGGACTGGAGATTTACGAGGGGACAAAGTTGAGGCACTTTGAGGTTATTCAAAGACGGACGGGGATACCGTACGAGGAGATGCTGTTCTTTGATGACGAGAGGCCGAACTTGGAGGTGGAGCGGGTGGGGGTTACGATGCAGTTGATTAGGGATGGCTTGGATTGGGAGGAGCTGGAGAAGGGGATACAGAAGTGGAGGGCTAATAGGGGGATTGCGTAGACTGGGGTATGGGATTGTGATAGATGACGGGGTATATAGACGCGACATGCCGGCAAGGTAGAGTTATCTTGAGGTTTCGATACGAATTATAGAGGGCACGTAATAGACTCAAAATCCCACACGGACAATCTGTTGGTAGTACTTCACGACATCCAATCCTTGTCTACAATGTTCCGGTTCCTGCAGTAGCCAGCGGAGGTGGGTGGGGGATATCACCCATCAGGACCCAGGCTCGACTCGTGGCCAACATCAGGAATCTGGGGTACATGTTCACGGGTTCAAGGTGGGCTACCAGTCAGTTCCGGGGTTACCGGATGATCCGGACAAACTATTAAATACTATTTATACGAAGGAAGTAGACAAAACATGTAGTGCGGAGTCTTCCCGTGCATGAGTAGCGGGTTTCCATCCATAAAACGCTTTATACTATTCATTATGCTTGCTTGTACAAGTTGTATATACTTTCCCACCAGATGTACACAAAACCCCCCAAACTCTCTAGCCAAAAGCTGAGAAGAGAAGTCTCCAAGGTATCTCCATATGCAAAAGAAAAACCCCAAACCGCTCGAAGGCTCAAGATCACTCGGGCAGAAAGATCCCCTCTTCTGTCATATCACGCAAACCCTAAGCAGAAACCGCAGGAACCGTAGCCTCCTCCCCCGTCTCAACAACATCCTTCTTCTCATCATCACCAACACTCAACCCCTTAACCTCCTCAGCCAAAGCCTCAGCTTCCACTCCCCCATTAACCTTCTTTTCCACCTCCTGCTTCACATTACAAATCCTCTCAAGAGTACCCACACTAACCATCCTCTGCTTCCCCCCCTCACTTCCCACCGCGACACACTCCATCCGCGTCCCATCAGTCGTCGGCCTCCAATACTTGGGTCCCTCGGGAAAATCCTTCAGCCCGTTCTCCCAGCGCACCGTCTCCTTGATGTAGGGATCCGTCTTCGGCTGATCCCCCCAAGTAAACTCCAACTCACCACCATACTGCTTCGGAATATTTTTAGGGTCAATAAACTCCTCCAGCGTCGCCTTCACCTCTGAGGGCCCCAAGATAAAAATCTTGGACACGGTGATGGGGTCGAACCACCGCTTGATCCAGCCCCACACCGTACTAAAAAAGTAAGGCGCGCCGATGATGAAGATGCGGTCTAGGGTTTCGGGATAGTGCGCGGTGGCGAGCTGCGAGGCCGCTTGCATGTGCGACTTGAGGTTCCAGAACTGGCGGAGCGAAACGCCGGAGACGTCGACGATGTTGGTGGACAGGGTGATGGGTGTGGTGGTGGCGTGCGGGCGGTCGGGCAGCTCGGTACACAAGGGCTGGGCGAAGCGCGTGAGGTTCTCGTACAAAGCGAAGAGGCGCAGGAGCTTGGGAGAGGTCTGGCCGTCGGTGACGGCCTTGGAGGGGTTCGTTTCGGCGGCTTTTTCGTAGGTCGATACCGTCTTGGAGTCGAGGTGGCGGATCTCGAAGAGGTAGAGGGGGATGCCTCTGTTTTTTTAAGAAAGGGTTAGCATCAGCATATACATGGTCTTTTCCCAAGTGTGAAATATCGGGCCAAGGTTTAGGTCTAGTACGAACCTCCTATCTCTTCTACCCGTCCATTGAGGGTACAGCCGCCTGCTGGCCTCGTACGCCTCCAAGTCGATGGTGTCGTACAAAACGTTCAGGTCGTTCGCCTTGCGCCAATCCTCCGTCTCCTTGAACTGCTTGAACGCATCAACCACGTTCCATCTCCGGGCGCGCAAGTATCGTCTGTGTACGGCATCCAATGGTCAGCTTTTCCGATTCGATTCGCATTCTGCACTTCGTTGTTGCTGTCGTCACCACCATCACCATTAATCCCCTGCGATCCGAATCCTCGCATTGGCGCATGGAGAACTATGCAGTCGCAGTCGCAAGTCGCGGCGCAACACAAATTGGTCCCAGGAACTTGACCTGTCCAACAGGGGAAGAGATAAGAAACATACAGCAAAGTCTGTTCGTCATGCGAAGCCGGCGGTCCCGGCTTATAATATCCCTTTTCTTCCAGGTAGGTCTTGAAGCTTTCAAGCGCTTCCTGCTCTTCCGGCTTGAGGTGTCCAAGGTGGCCATTGGGGTATCCAACTTCGGTGCCGCTAGCGGCAGAGGCATCGGCGACTGAACCCGTCATTTTGTTTGTTTGTGATTATATCCTAGGTAGTGTGTATCCTGATCTTGCTTCTTTTCTTTGTGTCGCGCCGTATCGCAACAGTCTTTTTTTCCGGCAATCGTTATGCGAAAGTTGGACCAGACCGACTTTGATGAGGCACGATTCGTCCGATGCGCAAGTTGGGGAAACGGGCGTTGGAGGTTGCCGGTTGGAGGTGGTGTTGTCTAGTATTATTTCTTGGGGTATCGTATTAAGATCAAAAGCAAAAAGAACCCGTCCGGACGAAGCGGGAAGAGGTTGTAGATCGTTTGTAGGTCGGTAATCAAAAGAGATATTCCAAACAAGAGTTCTGTCAAAGAGAACAAAAGAGATGAAGACTGCAGACCAGACGAACTGGATGACAGAGAGAGAGAAGACGGGAGACAGCAAGGCTCTTAGACTAGTGTGCAGTAGCTCAACGCCAGTAAGAAATACCGCTGACCGCAAAGCAAGAACGTCAGACCGAGGAAAAGCGAGAAAAACCTCTGACGCCAACGACGGGGGAAAAAAAGAGAAAAGTGATCTTCCTAGTGCGGTTTCGTCTCAGCGCTTACTCTCTTGCGTCGGTTCCGATTCCCAGATCTATCGATGCTCGGTAATTTCCAAGACCCCAACCATCCTCCGCCAGAGATCCAGCGAACACCCCAGTGTCCCTCGATGACCCGCTGACTGACCCGCCCTGGCCGCCGTGTCCGCCAATCTGCAGGGTTCATGACTCCGCTGTGCCCCCTGCCAGTCTCAGCTTTCGGGACATCAATAGACCCCGACGGACTACCGACACCACAACGTCGCTGTCCGAGCTCGTCGGCATCTCCACCCCGAACAGATTGGAAGTCGAGACATCAAGTGCGTGCTCATTAGTTCACTAATCATCCATTATCAAAGTAACTAAAACTCGGACTACTATACGGGCCACAACGGCACCAGCAAGCGCGCCAACTGTATCCCGTTTTTGAAACCGCCAACAACCACCATGCCTCGGCCACTACCAATGCTATCATATCTAGTAAAAGTCGTGGCGGTCAAGAGGAGCATCTCCTCCCCCGCCTTGATAGCATCTCAATGTCTGTAATTGCTTCCAATCCTGATCCTCTTCACAAAGCAAAATCTTGTTCGTTCCCCGCTTCCTTGGATGGCGCAGAAACGTCGCTCTACTCCTCCTCTGCCTCAACCTCCTTCTCCTCCTCCTCCCCCTGCTCTTCAGCTACCTCCTCTTCCGCATCCTCTGCCGCCGGAGACTCCTCTTGGGCCTCCTCGGCATCGATATCAATCAGATTGCCAGCAGCAGGTCCTTCCTGCTCGAGTCTCAGGTACTCATCCCACTCGGGGAAGAGATCCGAGTCCTCGCCAGGGACGCCCAACACCTTGGCAACACGGCCCTTCTTCTGCTTCTCCAGGCTCTCCTTCCAGGCTGCCACCAGTTCGGGTGTGAGACTGGGCTTGTATGTTTGGCTGAAGAGCACAGCCTCCGAAAGACGGTTGGTGTTCTTGAGGATCTCAATGCAGCCCTCGACGTCGCCCAGGAGCCACTTAGCACTGAAGGCGACGTTGTGCGCGCCCGCCTCTGTAGCTTGCTCGGCGAGCTTGGCAAGACCTTCGCGGTCTGACGTCGAGCTGTAGACAAGCAACAACGAACCGAGGTCCTTTGCCTTGACGAAGCACTCGGTGGCAAGAGGCACATCCCAAGCAGCGAGACCGGCATCACCAAGGGTCTTCCACTTGTGATCCGCATCAGTCTCTCGCGCAATGTCGAGGGCGATGTGGAGCTGGCCAAGCGATAGCGCCAAATCGAACTTGTGCTCGGGGTCAGTTGCCACCTCAAGCGCGAGCTCCTTGTGACCCTGTCCCTCAAGGAAGCGGGCAATCTTATTGAGCTGGTCCTCAGGAATGCTTGGGAGTAGCTCGGCAGCCGTCTCCATATCCTCGCGAAGGACAAGAGTCTGGTACTCCAAGACGGGGAGCGAGAGAGCGAAAGAGGTAACATTAAGGTCCTTGTCGGTAATGTAGACGCGGCCATCACGCTGGAGGTAACCCAAGATGTACATGGGCTTGTCGAAGTGGGCGATGGTGTAAGTCTGGTCGCCAACCAAGTAGTTAAGACGGTTGGTGCTGTTGGTGTAGATCAGGACATCTCCCAACCACTCCGCCGAACGGATGCTCTCGCTGATGTCGGTAACGACATCAAACGCAACCTCAACACCATCATCCTCGACAAGACCAGCCTGGACCGCCTCGTTATAGTTCTCTCTCGAGAACCTAAGGACGTAGGTGCTATCCTCGCAGGCGAGCGCAACCAGCTCGCCGCTCTCGCTCCAGTACACCTGCTTGGGCTCTACCTCAATGCGTCTGACAAGTCCACCCGTCCGCCAGTCGTAGAAGGAGATGCCACCTTGGCCCTTGACACCGAGGAGGACACCCCCGGTAAGACCATCGGCAGCGAAGGGGACGTCGAGACCGCCGACCTTGTTCTCAAAGTTCTTGAAGATCTTGACGCTGGTGGGAGACTCGCGAATGGCGAACTCGTTCGTGCTCGAGTACTCCTTGGAAGCCCACACAAAGTCGAGGGCTTGACCGAATGCCTTGTTTCTCCAGGCGAGCGCAGTGTAAACGATGTACTCGCCGTCGCCGCAAATAGCCGCGAACCGACCGTTGGGAGAGTGGATGAGACTTTGGGGATACACCTCGGCGGTTCCAAGCTCCTTGGTGGTGAGTGTGATAGGCTCGTTGTCCTTGATATCGGCATCTGATCCCCGTTAGCTCAGAACCACTCTCGACACTCCACTTGTTAACTTACCAGCACCCTTGATCACAGCAGACACAACCTCGTTGTGCCTGGCCCACACGATCTTGCCGGAGCCATCCATCGACACAGCGGGCTCTTCCCGACCAAGCTTGATGACCACCGAACCATCATCGAAACCAACAGCAACGCCCTGCTTGCCCTTCTGATATGACACACACCAAGCTCGCTCCAGGCCGTAGTTTAGCGATTGCTCGAACCTATAGGTATTGGCGTTCCATATCCTTATCGTGCCCTGCAGTTACGGTTAGTAATAGTCCGCTGGCAAATGGACAGGTGCAGATATCGACATACGTCTTCCGAACCAGAGATGATGATAGGGAGCTCTGGGTGGTAGCAAGCAAAGGACACGTTGTTGGTGTGGCCTTCAAGAGTGGCGATCAAACTCTTGGTGGTATAGTCCCACACTTTCACCGTGCGCTGTGTCAGTAAGTTAGCTGAGAAGTCCTATGCGCCGGCAGAAGTCGACATAACTCACGTCATCAGAAGTTGTGAGAAGATAGGGCTTGTCGCTGTGGGGATAGTAGTCGACGTGGTTGACGCCCTTGGTCTCGTGCGCCTCAAGCTGGAAGTTTGGTGTGGAAGAACCCAAGCTCCAGATCTTGACTGTCCTGTCCAAACATGCCGAAGCAAAGGTGTTGGTATCTTTGGGGTTGATGGCGAGGGACATGACGTAGTCTGAAACTCCGTTAGCATGCGCGCTGCTTCTTCGAATCGGGCTGGTGGCGCCATACGTGAGTTGCCCTCGAATACTCGCACGTTCTTCCATCCCTTCTCCCAATCCCAAAGCTTGATCGTCATGTCATCACTAGCGGTAAGGACGAAGGGTTGTGTAGGATGGACGCAGATGGCTCTGATGTAGTCGGGATGCGCCTCGAAGGATGTGATCTTTTCGCTCGTGTTGTAGTTGTAGACTCGAATTTGGCTGCGATTCCAGGTCAGCCTCCCTGTCTAGCACTAGCGGTCCAGTGCCCGCAACCCAAGCTCCATGCCAAACATACAAGTCATCGGAACCGCAGATGATCCAGTTCTTTCGCGCAATGAAGCGACCAGCGCGGACGGGGACATCGGTAAGCTCGAAGGTCTTGACGATTTGTTGCGTCTCGTATGACCAGATATAGACGTGGCCGCTGTAGAGGGTCGCTAGTAACCGAAGCAATGTCAGAACTCAGGCCCTCCCCATCGTATCGCGAGTCGAATCAGACGTACTCAGAATCCATGGCTCGGTAGGATGGAAGTCGATGCCCTTGACTCGCTGTGTGTGGGATATGGGTGAGCAATGGGAACCTCAGATGTTGGAAGACCCCTTGATACTGGAATCAGGGGTCAAGAGGACAGGTAACGAACCTCGGAGCGGGCAAACAACTGGCGCTGCATGTTGACAGACATGTTAGCAGGTGTTTTCTAATGAGAGCTGGCCCAGTTGGAGGCAGCTATGTGATGATGGACGTGTCGGCGCAATGGAGCTGGCCGTCGAGGTGCCGGAACAGCAGGCGGAATAGGGGCAACTGGAAGATCCCAGGCGGAAGCTGAGGGAGGTGCAAGTGTGCGCCAGGTTGCAACATCTTGCTGTTCTATTGTCTCTCGGTGACACGGCCATGGTGGTGCAAACACGAAGCCTGTGTGAACTTGCCTTGACATCCAGCCTCATGTTGGGCGAGTTTGGTGTGGGTGTGTGGTGTGTGGTGTTTACAAGTTGGAATTAGAGGACGGGGCGGTCGTAACGGTTCTCGAGCTTCCAAGCTTCAGGTGGGGTGCGTGCTGGATGCTGGAGATGGTCCCTGACCGTACAAGAAATCCGCCGTCGGGTTCGTCACGAGTGAAGCTATCGGAAGTCGTGCAATTGTTGTATTTGGTGTATTAGTTATTTGGTCCGCCGAGGGGACGTGTTTGGCGGTGCGAGGATTCGGAATAGAGGCTTCGGAGGCCTTCGGTTGACAGTTGATGCGACGGACCGGAAATGACAGCGGACGGTTGTAGAGGTGCCCGCCACGTATCTCGACCGGCCGCCTCCCACAATTTCGCAGCTGTGGTCTGCTCGCCGCTCGGGCCACTCTCTCCCTCAGGCGTCAAGTGGGTACAGCTGCCGGCCACTGTCGATGCGCCCACCAGCTGCTGCCTAAGGCAACGACCAACAACTTTGCAGATCTCTTGGCACCCCCTCACCGTCGTTGCATTCAGTGTTTGAAGCCATCACCATCACCAAATCAAGTTCAAAACCAACCGCATTGGAGATCAGCTCAAAGACAAAAACCTTGAACCAACGCATCGATCGCTTTGGAGCTAATTCAATCCCACACAGATCGGAACACACACCCCCCAGCATAGTTGCAACATGATAATCAATAAAAGCCACAAACTCTCAGCGACACGACAGGAGGCGCGACCGGTGAAGGTCAGTCGTCAAGTCAGTTCTTCATCTTCATCACTATTAGGAACATAATCAGCAGTCACAAAACATGGGCACACAAAAACGACTCGATGCAGTGATCAAATTTGAAGCACTTCGCATGCGACAACATTATCGGGACATGGACAAGAATGATGTGTGAGTTCTTATTGACCTGAACTGTATCTACTAATGCGACGCGCTTCTAGTGATTGCGCGACAATGATACTGGAAGAAAAAGAAAACAAAAGCCTCCGGGATGTCGATACGATCCCGGCTAAACGCCATTGATCCCAGTCATAATGCTCCCTGTTGATATCCCAGAAAACAACCAAATTATACATGAACGCCAAATTCTCCGGATTCCGAGGGTCAACGACCACCGTTGCCCTATTCCCTATTCGCTGAGTCTTCGCTCATTCATCATAACAAACGAAGAAGGAAAAAGAATGGTACGAAACACAAGTTGACAGAAATGTATCCATCTAGTCGTCTTGCGAGTCGGCCTGTACGCGCTGTACAACCTCGACCACCTTGGGGAACAGCTTCTCGTTCTCGTTCAAGCCGCAGACCTGCTTGACGACGTCCTCGGGCTTGTTGTTCGCCATGATCTTGGCAAGTTCGGCCGACTCCTCGTCGCCCTCGACGTTCTGGAAGCGGAACGCCATCTCAGCGGCATCGAGCAGAGCGCTGCAGTCCTTACCATGTTCGGCAAGCTCGGCTGCGGGGCCGATGAACCGCTCCTTGCGGGAGAGCTTCCGCAGTGGGGCACGGCCCACGCGCTCGACGGCATCCTCCAGGTGAGGGTTGCTGATGCGCCTGACAATCTTGTCAACGTACTCGTGCTGGGCCTGTTCGTCGATGCCGTGCTTCTGCGTGATGAGGTGGGACGTGTTCTCGAGCGCCTTCTTGACCTCCTCCTGGATGTCCTTATCTTGGAGCGCATCATAGACGGTGCTCTTGCGGCGGATGTAACCGTGGTACGCGGCCGTCGCGTGGCCGGTGTTGACAGTGTAGAGCTTGCGCTCAATGTAGGGAAGCAGGTTGTCGACCCAGTTGATGCCCTTGATGTCCGGCGGCGACATGTCCTTGAAGGGGGTGCGGTCGACCACCCACTCATAAAACTTCTCGAGCTTGACATCTAGGCCTGCGTCGGGATCCTGGGCCGGCACAATGCGATCAATGGCCGAGTTGGCGAACCGTGCGCGCTTGTCATAGTCCTCCAACCGGTGCGGGGGAGTGTTCTTGGGGTCCTTGATGTACTCGGCAAGCGTATCCGTCGCCCCGATGGCATTCTCGCAGGCAATAACAGCCACTGGGGGCAGGTCCTCGGATCTGCGGTCGATACCCTTGGCAATCACAGGGGCAATGAACTTGAGGATGTTAGGGCCGACGGAGCAAGTCACCACTTCAGCCGTGGAGATTTCCTGGATAAGCTCCTCCTCGTTGGTGCGGGAGTTGATGGCGCGGTAGTTGGTGATGGTCGATTCCTCCGTTCCCTCGCTTCCCACCTCGATGACCTTGTAGGAGGGGCTGGCATTGAGCGAGTCTATTAGGTCGTCGTTGACATCGGCAAAGATGACTTCGTATCCAGAGTTGTGGAGGAAGCAGGCAACGAAACCACGGCCTAATAGGAAGAAGAGTCAAGGTTAGTACATGGGATGTCCAGACCTGGGGGGTCTTGGAGGGTGGGGAAGAGATGGAAGGCACACATACCAATGTTGCCAGCACCAAAGTGCACCGCCTTCTTGGTATTACTGTTGGCAGCCATGTTGACTAGTATTGGATATCGAGGATGATTTGTGTGTTTGATGGTTTGGTGTTGGAGGCTGGTTGTGGTGTGCCTGTGCTTGGGCGAAGAGAGTCGGAAAGATAGCAAGATGGAAGGGCAAAGCAGAGTCTAATATGTTCAAAGCTCCAAACGCGGTGACGTCGTGTTGATGGAAAGAGGTGATGGGCTTGGGATATGGTTAGACTTGAAGATCACAGAATGTTATAATATGGAGACAAAGAAAGATCAGTGGAGGTAGATGAGGGGGATTCGATTCCTTTATACACATGTCATTCAGTCGGCCATGACGATCCGGCCTGGCATACATATGCGCGCGTACCTTTGGCTGACTTCACTTCTGGCTACGTACATACGCAGGGCCCTCACTTGTCCTCTCTTCGCTTTCTCTACTGTGCAAGATACGGAGAGGGCCAAGTGCAAGTGAACTCGAGATCCCGGTCCCATTGTTTGAACAAGAAATGGCAACAAGTGTTGGGCTTGATCGTCCGTGGATACTGGCGACTTACAAATGAACATCCCGGTCGACAAGGAGACAAGCCACATCCGACACATGCCTCCCATTGCAACCTACCAGAACCGTCACTTATACGCGCAGGCCCACTCAATATGGACGTTACGGTCCTCGCGGGCTACGGCCCGTTTGCGTAACGGACCAAGCAACCCTCCTCTTGTCTCCTGAAAATCGATGATCATCGTGAATGAAGCCGGGACTGAACTGGATTCATTGAACAGAATATTTGTAAGTCCCGCAGAACCGTAAGCCTGGTGCCCCACCATTGTACTGTAGATGTTTGCCGTTAAGGATACAAGCTTCGAATCCCACTTGTACTTGCCTCGAGGTACATATGCAGGTAGGTACTTGCTCTCGCTTGACGAGACGCAGTTGACATGCCCTCGATTCCGGAAACAGAATCCACGCATCTCAAAAATCCCGATTGTTCACGATTTGCTCAGCGGGATTAACAACAGGCTCAAAACATATGATATTAAAGTGAGCCAAATAAAGCCATGCCCTTGTAGTCATGCCGGGTCGGATATAGAACGGCCTCACGATGTCAGTCTCTCATGTCTGGCCTGTGGTTGACCGCAGACAATTTGAAGCCATTGCTTGTGACAATTCATCGTGAGGCAATCGAAAAAGAGCCACTCACACCTCGAGTACCACCTCCTTCTCGAATCGTGGTTGTGCGTCAACATCTCCAAGCCAGTGGTCACACACACCCGATAGATGCCAAGATTTAGGGTCTATTAGACCCTTTGGGTGTTATGCCCTGCAAGGCTTCTCGACCGGCATGTGGACGGTGTCGACGGCGTGGACGGATTTGTTTGCGGCTGTCCTTGGTAAAACTGGCCCTGATGCCAACGGAACATGCCCTAGTTGTTGAATGTTCGGTCGCAGCACCCAGGTGCCGTCACGATGGCTTCGTTCTTTGGCCCAAAACAGACATCACAAGTGGTGACGACTCGAGAATGGAACATACGTAGGCTCGTAGGGGACGAGACCGGAGACAAAACGGCTAGACCCGTCTGCTGTGGCACCCTAGACGAGCCGCTTTGGAGAGCAGAGTGACGCACAGCAAGCGGTCATTGACAGTGTTCAGAATGTGTTTTTGCTGTGTTGTGTTGTACGTTCTGTTGGCCTTGAAAACGGACAAAAACACCCTTGTCGCCGTCATCGATATCCACTCCAGGAACCCCGGGCATGTCATCATTCTACATGCCACCGTTTGCCAAACCACCAAGCTCGAAACTCACGATGCTGATCCAGAGTGCAAACCATGTGGTTGCCAGGTAGTTGAAAATGGCTCGTTATCAGTGACGTCGGGGCACTTGTGTTTTCGGGACACGCTGCACTACACAGCACCGGCTTAGTAAGCTTGCTGCTGTGGTTCGCCACGATAATTCCCCGTAGTAACCCGGGTTGAATTGTCCACTGTCCTCGTCCTTTGGTTGTCATATCGAGTTATGAGATTCGACCTCACAGCCAGCAGCGTACTGGAAGTTTTTGACACGATATTTGCTACAATTTGCGGCCGTCGGGTCTTCCTGTGCTTGACGCTACACCGTCACACCGTGAATTACACGAGGCCGTGGAGGCATCTCTCCGGCCCCGACAGGTGACGGGACCGAACCCGACAGCAGACAAGAGGTGGGGCGCTTGGCATTCGTCATAAAGTCCACTCTTTGTCCGCTTTGGTTGGATAGGATTGTCCCGTCGTTCCAGTAAAGTGGATTGCCTGTTCATCAACCAATAATGTGTTAAGTCTGCGCGGAGAGATATGGGTCCTGGTGGACCCTTTGAGCATTTCAGGGTCCACTATCTCCTGGGCCCCGCTCTCCCAAAAACCCACCAGAATCCTCAGCATGACGTGCGGCAAGAACGAACAACAATCCACGGCGATTGCGACTCCAACGCGACTGTCGATTGACATCGTGAGTTTTTTCTTTGGCGTCTGATCTCATCCCTTTGCGGAAAACAAGCAACAAGCGGTCAACAACTGGCAACTTGCGGTCCTCCTCCGCCTCCTTTTCTCGACTCACGATACCACACCACACCACCATACTTACAACGAAGCCGGTGACGCCGGTCAACCAACCTCCCGAGTCAGCTTTCACCTCAACCAGTCGCAGTCGCGGTGGTCAATGACCAGTATGTTTGTCGCATTGTTCTGCATTTATTGCCATGTAGGCGTTATTTCGCAATCTGGCTGTACACACGTGGTATGACTTCGCTTCTGTCTGTCTTCCCGTCGTCGTATTTCTCATCATTTTTGACCGCTTTCACGATTTCCACCAGCAGTAAGCACGGATGAGTATGCGACATGCAACCACATAGGGGCAACTACATGATATTATTAACTCTGACGGTTTCTTTGCAGAGTTCTAGATGTGTCTTGCTGACACTCTTCGCCGGTCACGATTCCTGACTATCTAGTTCTCGAATCAACGCCTAAACACGATACTTTGATACCAGCCCGCGATGACTTGCACGTGGTACTGTGTCTCTGATCCATCCACTCGGGGAAGGGATTCTCAGGTCCAAGATGGACAAAAACGGACTTCGATCACAACGCCGTCTCCAACAGTTCAGTAATCTGGCGCCCATCAGGATTTGACAACGAAACATGAAGTCCCGTCTTCAACCGCCAAGATGAAGGCTGTGACTCGGAACCGTTGACCAACTGGAACACTTGGAACCGTTCGGAGAAAAGGCCAAGCTTCGCCGGCAACATGTGGCCAGGGCAACGAGGCATTGAGGGTCCACGCCTCCATGGTACCTCTAACTGTATCAGACCCCCCACTAACCTCGATCGAACATTTGGGATCTTCCTCTTGTCTCACCACACCCTCTTCCATCCTCTCTCTCACAAGCCTCCCGTTTCCCTCATCACAGGCTGTGTACGGTGGGACGACCAGGGGTTCGCATTTCACAGCATTTCACTTCAGGTACTCTTCACTTCTCACAGGGCCAAAACTCTCGATATCGATCAAAACGGCCCCCTTATCCCTACTTGCCTACCTGAGGCAGGCGATCAATTTCCCTTTTCTCGCTACCCTGCATCCACGACATGGCAAGGATGCCAATCGATGCTGATGGAGATGATCAAGTCTCAAGTGGCTTCCATTCGGCGGTGTTTTTGCTGTTTCCAGTCAAGTTATCCGTCTCTTTTGCATATTCTCGGCTGCGGGAACCGCACCCATTCATTCCATATTATGGCTAACAAACCATTCTAAATGGGCCATTGCAGACTTACAAACTTCCAGATAGGTCAGGTCGGGTGCTTTACCTTGCTTACCTGTCGATCCTCAGGCCACTTTTGCATCTTAACCACGTTGCCCAGTGGCATCTTGTTTCTTGTCCTTGGGGCTCTTGTCAATCGATATGCCGTTTCGTTATCCGAACAAGATGGTGTGCGATCCCGAGACAACGGCCACAGCAAAGCAACCACCTGAAGGTCGAAATCTTGTCACTTCACGATGTTCGGTCGACTCTGCCTTGTTTCTTCCCGCGTCTACACAGTATATCGTCACAAGCTTGTGATGCTCGCAGTCTCGAGACAGTGTCTCCTGAGCGGATCTCAGATTCGTCTGACTTGATATTCCCCAACACTTTATTCATATGTTGCCTCGATACTCCCTCGCTTGGTTATTTCGGCGTATCTCGTGTCAAGGATCAACATAACACCGCCGGACAGGGACGGAATACGGTGGACGGCCCGTTGCTCCCATTCTATCCCCCGTTCTCTGCCGTTTTTTCCGTCTTTCGGGAGAATGCAGCATACGAGCAGGACCCCAACGCCCCGAACCCCTAACCAGATTCCATTCAGGGACTTTTGTCCGACCAACACGGCCCAGTGGACCCACATTGTCGACCGGGCAGCCGCGTCGCCCGCCTCCCCGTCTCTTAAACGGTCCGAAATCAGCCTTCGCCAGCTTACTCATACTATCCGAATGGCACTTGCCTTGTCTCATCGGATAAACTGAATGTCATGTATCCCGGCGATCTACAGCCCATGGAAGTAGCTGTGGCTGGTGCCGCCGTTCTCCATGAAGTTGCCGGTTCCCCCCGACCAACGGCCCTTTCGAGGCTTGGCTTCTTGACCCTTTTCCCAGATTTGTCGACGGCCTGCCAGGTCCACCAACTTCAAACATCAGGCCAGGCTACGACGGAACGCCGGAAAGCTGTGGGACTCTATCGAGAGCATTGGCGATCTTGGCAAGCCTCGGGGTTGTTTGTTCAGCCTGGCGCCATCAGATTTACCGCGAGGTTGACTAAGACCCTAGCATCTCATTCTCTTTAAACTTTTTATCCGACCCAGTTTGAGGATGAGGCAGCCTTGAGCATCAGCATCTCTCGAAGACCCTCTTAATCAAGGCATTCATCTCTGGTCCAACCACTATCATGCCTATTTATTTGCATTCGCCTCAAGGTTCTGGAACGCACCACTCGCCGGTCACGATGGTGTCTTCAACAGTTGAAGTTGACCGGCGAGGGATGGAGTTGATGGAGCCGATAGGTAACTGAACCCGGACGCGCTACTACCCCGCAAATTGCTGATCCACCCCGGACTTACAACCTCCTATCTGTGGGGGAATGGGATCTGCTGGAGATCCAAGTGGATTCAAACCTCGCTGCTCAACCTGCTTCATTGGTGTGATGAAGCGGCAATGAAGAGGAGATATGCAAGGATGGGCTGACACGTGGAGGAAATCAACTTCGATCTTGGATATGTTGGAATCTCAATGTTCTCCTTGCCAGGTTACGTTGGCTGTAGCTTGTGGAAGGGTTACTTCTGGATGCTTCAACAGCCACAGAAGGACACCCCTCTTTTCCTTCAGAAACATTACAAAGCCACGCCGGTTGAACGGCCACGTTATATTTTCTGACATGTGCTTTCGGCTATTCTGCTGTTCAGGACAAACAAGAACGGTACTTTCGAAGAGGCCTCCGAAAAGCATTCCGAAGAGGCATTTGGATATGCTTATCTCGAAATCAGCAAATTTGTCAATCCCCCGTCCTTCCCGCAGCATTTCGTACCAGCCAAGCCCCGATATATCGCAGTCCTCGCAATTGTATGCAAACCTCTCATTTCATTGGTCTCTCCGCGCCGTCACAGGTCTTTGGACTCCGCCATACCGTTTTCATCGTGATTCAAGAAGTTTGGGACGTGATAGCGTCAATCATCCTCAGGGGTATCTGCATTTGCGACGGATATCACGGCATATGTTCCGTTTTTGTCAGCTTGTGGCCGTGCCCGGTGTTACTCTGCGTTGCAGAACATTTGATATCCTGAACTTCATGTCAGTGGGTCAAGTGAAGGTCATCGCGATCTGCCTCTGGGGTAGGACTGTCATTGGGATTTGGTCAGGTTACCGGAATCGATTATTACATGGTCTGCAGTGGGGCGTTTCAAAATCTCGTGGGATGGTCATCTTTGGTATGTCTTGTGGAATCCTCTCCGCTGAAGATCATTGACTCGAATTTTTGGAAATAATGAGCGGGGAAGAACACGATGGAGGGTAGGGAATGGGAAGGAACAAACGCGTTCGGTGATACCTTCAAACATGTGAAGAGGCGCGCACACTTTGGTATAAGATCATATGCAAGTCTTCTCTCGCTTTATCACCATCACATGTTCTTACTCAAGACCTCTCTCCAGCATCGTGATGGCATTGCAAACTAGGCTCGCCGTTCTCTTCACAAGACTGAGCTTTCATCTCATGCTTTGGTGTGAGTAGCGGTTAGGATCGAATGCGAGAAACGCTTGCTTTGCGAATCCATTAACACCATCACGGATATTGGGTCTTTCGCAACCTCATAAAGGTGAAACGGTAGGTCTGTGATGCTAGTTCGAGGCATTTGCTAACGCAGATCCGAAGTGTCACCTCTCTATTGAGTTTGCTTGTCACAAAATCCTGTCCTCCGTGTGACAATCTCTTGAAGTTACAATGTCTTACACAGGCACGTGTCAGATGTCATAGCAACTTGTTTGTCCATCGAGCGTTGGATTGAGATCTTTATCACCAGGCTCCGCAGCCGTTGCCGCGGTTCAAGACCCCCAATTGGGATTATTTACGATTGCCTTCTAAGTAGTCTCTTTATACCTGATGGAAGCATGTCGTCGAAATTGATATATCGATACTTACATTAGACGTCTCAGCTGAGTTAAGCGGATAACTATTGTGTCACCACACCGGGCTTGCTGTCGTCGCCTAACTGCCAGGTGCTCTTCACTCATTCAGCTCAAACAGTCCCGCCTGTCACTTACAACTCTAGCGTACCCCGCTTCAGCCGCTTGCTGCTGATCCTCTCGTACAATCACAACGAACCAAGTCGCAGTTGCTCTCCGTATCACGGATTTGCTTGTGTCACGGACTTGGTTCACCATGACGTACCGGCTCGTGCTTGGGCGCCGGAGATCAGACTTACCTACTCACTATCAGATGAGGGGCTTCAAATAAAATCACCATTGTCGCTACCCAAAGCGATTTAGGAAGTAAGCATGTAAGATTTGGGGACTTAGCAGCTGCCTACCAAACGATTGAGGTTCAAAAGGCACAGCAACGACACGCTTGACGACGGTTCGCAATTGCGACTGCCACGTATAAGCTTACAGCCCAAGCACTTACTCGCCATGAACGCCGTCCATTTGGAACAACAAGCACGGGCATAACTGATTTCGCATCGTTATAACGCCTTTCCAGCCGAGTCCATCATCTCAGGTTATCATCGAACCTCCACCTTTAAACATCACCGACTGAACCAACAAGATCGAAACGACAGACCGATTCGGAACATCTGTCACCGAAAATGAGATCCTTCACCCACCTTGTCGCCGTCTCTCTGGCACTGTAAGTTTCCATTACCAAGCCTCCCTCAAACGAGTTCTCTAACCTTTCCAATGCCCCCGCAGAGCCATCCAAGTCCAAACTCAATCCCTCCCAACCTCAACAGCCCCCAGCATCATCACCACCCCACTGACCAACCCACTCCTGCCACCCACGGCCACAACGGTAATAACAACGACGACAAACGATGAGCCCACCGACCGGCCCACCCCCGTCTCCGAGTGTCCCATCATCATCTCGACCACCAGCGTCTGCTCAACCTGCATGACCATCGACTGCGTCACCATCAGCACCGTCACGGCAGGCTGCACGTGCGCGAACCCGCCGATGACGGTGTTCCAGTCGTGGGGATGCGAGAAGGGATGTGATGCGTTGCCGTCCGGGTGTAAGACGTTGTATGAGGTTGTTTCGGAGGCGGGAGGGTGCTCGGGCTCGGGTGAGGGGGTGGGCGCTACGGTGACGGGGACGTCGGGGGGTTTTGGTAAGTCCTTTCCGTTGTCTCCTCATGGAGGTTTGGCTGGTGGTTAGGGAGCAGATCATAACAAAGAGAATGAATTGGCTAATCATTGTGTTTACGGGACTACAGGAAACGGTACATCGAGCACGGTTCTTTCGATCTCGAGTGGTCAACCTATTGGGCCGATTAACCCTTCGATTTCGGGCCCGATCAGCACTAATGCTGCTGGACGGCGGGCAGCGCCTTTTAGGTTTTGGTGAAGAAAGCGAGGCAGGGGAGGATTTGTTTGGGAGGGAATAGGACGCTGTTTGAGGGGGAGTGGGCGATCACAAGTCGAGCTAATAACTAATGGAAGTAAGAAACCCTCGACCGATGAAGTTGTAATCAAAAAACATTGTTAGGTAGGAGTAAGGAATGTTAGGACTCGCCGAGATACCGCTATTCAAAGGTGGAAAGACTTGTGTTTTAGTGACATAACAGGCTTTGCAGATAAGAATTACTCTTGTCTCTTCAGAATCCATAAAGTCGATCTATACTACCTATGAAACACATTCAGAGCAATGAGACCGCAAGCACTACCATCTAGTTAGGATTTACCGGATTTACACTGGTGTCGGGCCCACTATGTCCGAGCGGGGCCGGGGCCCACCCGGACTTCGAAGACCGGTCCGGAGGATCTCGTCCGATCCGGCGATCGGTTCCCCTCCGTGATGAATTTTGGTACTACGGGCCACAAAGTGGTAAGGATGATAAACTCGCTTTCACGTGCTCAAAGATTCATAACATAGTAATCAGTCGATAACATTCTATGTGCAACCATCAAACATTTCTGCTACAACCTCGATGAAAGCATTTTCGCATACGTCATAGGGGTCTAAATTTCACTATACCGAATCTGGAACTTCGCGATTGAATTGCAACGAACCGACATGAACACGATTCGAGAAAACACAAAACTTGGCCACTTGCACGCTGTAAACAGGAAGCTTTACATCGGAGTGACCGGCACAACACCGGGCTCCTGGCAAATGGTACCTGATCATCGGAGCACATGTCAAGTCCATGACCGGCACATCCACGTGCAACGGCTTTTTCGAGCCAATAGCGATGAAGACTCCCGCGCATTCCATGTTCGCTTGACCCAAAACCAAGGCTTTGTCATACCTTGAAGTTCAGATTGAACCTTCCTTCTTTCACCTGTCGTCGAGTGGGTTTTTTTTTTTTTTTTTTTTTTTTTTTTTTCCCTGTTCGTCTACTTACCAGAAACGTGTCGTGTCGTGGCTCAGGCAACTTATGGGATGACAAGGTGATCGCAAGCTGTCCTAGTCACAACTCGTTTGTTCTCATCTCATCATAAACCGCTCTTTGAGACATGTTAGGACTTCCTCGGTATGCCTTCAGACTCAACCTCGATTCCTGTTTCTTTCCTCTAGGATTTACCCCAAATACAACCGTACACTAACCTTCTTCATAGGCGCCCTAAAAGCGCCACAAATGCACTGGCAACAACGCTCCTTTTACTCGCCATTATTCCAAGATGCATCCACTCCTTCGGCACCATCAACGAGCCCATTGTGCTCGGCCAGCACAATGAGCACGAAATGATCACCCGCCTGGCCTTCCAGTGCCCCGGCGCGAGCACCGGCGCCATCATCAACGTCAAATCCGACGGCATCTGCTTCGAACCCCGCTCGCTCGACCAGCTAGCCGGCACCCACATCGACGTGCAAGGCTTCCCCATCCCCGGAGGCGGCACCAACGGCGCCGTCGGCGCCCCCGATACGCTTAGAG